>VZRU01007846.1:74126-87841 GCA_013398155.1 Pedionomus torquatus
GCTGGGTGAGGAGCTGCAGCAGGTCCTCATAGCGGGGAGTGGGTGCACCCGGCAGGCCGGGGGGGGTCTCCGCCTGGACCAGCACAGCATGGACGGCACGGCCGCTGAGGACACGGAGCTGCACCTTGGTCACCGTGTGCTTGAAGTTGTTCTCGGTGGCGGTGCAGGAGTAGAGGCCGCTGTCGGCGAGCTGGAGGGCACGCAGAAGCAAGCCCTGCTCTGTCCGCAGCACCCGGCCCTCCACCCGCAGCTGAGGAGGAAAAAGGTGGAAGAGTTCAGCTGGGTGGTGCCCGGGACCCACCCCAGGTTNACCCACCCCAGGTTCCCCAGCACCCCTGGTGCACGACCCTGCCCTACCTCTTTTCGCCGGTCGCTGTTGTCCTTCTGCAGCAGCCACTTGATGCTGGCCTGGGGGGAGCGGGGCTGGCACTCCAGGAAGGCAGTGCTGCCCTCCACCCCGTACTGCACAGCCTCCACTGCATTCTTGTTAGCTGTAGGGGTGGGCCACAGGCAGCCGGGTCACACATGCCCCTTCGTGCCCCTGCCCCGCTGACCTCCTGTGCAGCCCACTGGCTCTCTGAGAGAGAGCTTCTGTCCACCTCCAGCCACAGGTCTGCCTGCTCCCCAGCCACGCAGCAAGTGTGCTCCTCCTCTAGTGTAGCCATGCTTCTGCAAGGGTAATCATCTATCCATCCATCCATCCATCCATCCATCCATCCATCCATCCATCCATCCATCCATCCATCCATCCATCCGTCCGTCCATTCATCCATCCATCCATCCGTGCATCCATCTATTCATATTGATCTTCCTCTGAAGAATCATCCATTCAGCCATCCATTCATTCATCTACACACCCATTAATTTGTGGTCATCCTTCCCCCACTGTAACCATCCATCCCTCTATCCACCCATCTAAATCTGTTCATTCTCATCCCCAACATACCCACCTATCCATCCAGGTTCTATCCCCAATGTATCCATCTATCCATCCATGTTCCTACTCCCCAAAGTATGTATCCATTCACTCATCAATCCCCCCATTCAACAATCCATCCATCCATCCATCCATCCATCCATCCATCCATCCATCCATCCATCCATCCATCCACCCAGCCATCCTCATCCCCATTGTAATCCACTCAACCACATGCCTCCTCCTGTCCATCCTCCTCCTCTTCTTTCATCAAATCATCCATTATTCCATTCATCCAACCATCCATGATCACCCTTTTCCCATATATCCATCCACACAACCATCAACCCACCAGGGTTGGATGGTACATCCACCCATGTGCCCCTCTGGCCACTGCTCACATCCCCCTGCCCTCAGGACCCCTCACCTCCCCCCAGTGCTGTGGGACCATGCTCCAGACCTCACTCACCGTTGGAGTTGTAGCCTCGGCACTGGCGGATGGGGTTGCCGTGCCGGACATCCTGCCGCCGGCTCCGCCTGTGGGAGGCAGGAGGTGAGCAGGGGAGCCTGGGGCTAGGGGGTCCCTTCCTGCTGCCCCCCCCCCGGCCCCCCATACCTCTTGGAGGAGGCAGAGTAGCGGGTGCAGGCGCTGCCATCCCAGGCGCAGTAGGGGTCCCGGGCCAGGCAGCAGTCGGCACAGGCTTCCCCATACACGTCGCAGCGGTGCAGGGCCAGGTGGGTCACACCAACAGCCGAGGACACATACAGCTGTTGCTGTTGGGGGGAACAAAGAGCGTGGGCTGTGATGCTATCTCGTCTCTACGCTACAAGGAACTCCCAGAATGAGCTGCAGTCTCACAGTACTGGGACCAGCCAAGACACCAGAGCCACCTGAGGACAACAGAGGCAGCTTGCCCTGTGGCCACCCACGTGCCTCCCTGCCAGCCGCTCTGGAGGTGCAATAACACTGGGCAGTGACACGCTTGGGCCCAAGGTAGGATCTTTCTGCCTGCCCCCTCACCACATGTCGTCACTCACCCTCTTGGAAGAGATGGTCATTGTCTTGATGGGTGCTGGCACCTAGATGGGAGCAGGAACAAAGGAGATGGAGGGGTGACTGCCTGCCCTGACACTGCAGCCCTGAGGTGGGCACCCCACACCCGTCCCCCCAGGCAGCTGGGGTGAGCAGGGGGAGCTGCAAGAGGCAGCAGGCAGGACGACCAAGGCTTGGGTTCTCTCCAGAGCCAGCCAAAGTGTGGCTGGTGTCCCAAGGGGCTCCTTGGTTTCCCAAAGGGCTGGTTGACTGGGTTGAAGACACGCAGCAGAGGGTGGAGGACAGGCCAGTCCTTACCTTGAACACCTCAATCTCCTCCAGCATGAGCTCCTCTGTCTCCATGTCATCCCGGGGGAGCACAATGACCTTCTGCACGGTGCCCCGATCTGCAAGATACCATGGTGCCCAACTGTTCAGTACAATCCCTGGGCACCTGTGCCCTCCCCTCCTGGGACCCTTCCTGGATCCCTGCGGGGTTGGGAGGAGGAAAGACTCCCCAAGCCCATCCCCATCTCTTTTGGGGCTGCCATCACACAGGGCAGGGTGGGGACAGCAGCTGAGAATGGGCACCGGGTTAGGGGAATGATCAGGATGGATCACAGGGGCTCTGGGATGTGCATTAGAGCAAGGGAGGAACCAGGGTGGGCACTAGTGCCCCTAGGATAAGCAGCGGGGCTGGGGAAGGACAGGGCAGGATGGGCAATTCGGCAGGAGAAGCATGAGGCTTAAGATGAGCAATGGGAAGCATGAGGCTAGATCACAGAACCCATAGGATCAGCCCTGGGGTTGGGAAAAGATAAGGCTGGATGGTGGGGCTCTGGGGCATGAAGAGGACCAGGTTGGATGGTGACATCCCTAAGATGGAAGGTATCATGCCAGATTGGTGGCCCTAGGGACAGGAACTAGGCTAGGGGAAGGATCAGGCTGGGTAGTGTGTTCATGGGATGGGTACTGGGGCAGGGGAAGGACAAGGCTGCAGCCTTGAGGAGGGAGAGGGGTCTCAGAGGAAGGTCTCAGCCCCTCGCCCAGCTCCAGCATGGCAGAGGGCACCGTGCTCTGGCCAGCCCTGGTGGTGCCCATGCCCTCCGGGGCCGCGCCGGAGCATGCTGCGTTCTCCGCGGTGCGCGGCATGGGTACCTGTGCCCAGGAAAAGCACCTCATAGCGCCCATCTGCTGCGTCCACCTGGTCGACGGCCACGGTGGTGAAGCGGTAGTTAACATTGGTGCGGACCACCAGCGGCTGGCGGTGGGTGGGGTAGACGGCGTGGTACATCAGCGGGTGTGTGCGCATGAAGTTGATCACTTCGTCAGGGTAGTCCTTGGTTGACTTCATGGATGGAGTGAAGGTCCCCCCAGGGCACTGCAGCACAAATGTTGCCAGCGCTTGGTGACTCCGTATCCGGACACAGGTCCGAGGGCAACAGCTGCCCAGCAGGCGCCAGCTCACCTCCCTGTGCGTGGCCAGGGGGTACTTACAGTGCCTGGCCTGGGGTAGGGCATCTTGCCAGTGTAGGGCATCCACTGGTAGTTGGGTCCCTCTTTGTGCGCAAAGGGCCCATTGAAGACCATGCGGATGTCAGCCATGGAGTAGACGCAGACAGCAGAGCCTTTGAAGACCGACCTGAGAGGAAAGACCTTCTGCCACTCTCTGGCTTGGTGCTGCCCACCACCAGGGCATCACTGGGACCCCTATCCAGCTGGGGACCCCCTCCTCTGCTCCGTGCTGGGAAGGTCAGCACTCACCCCGAAGCGGAGAACACAGCGTAGATAACAGGGTTCTTGGTGTCCTGAGTCTGCTGGATGAAGACGTCCTCTTGGGACAGAAAGATGGGGGTGTCACCATGGGGGGTGTGAGACCGCCCCCCTCACACCCAGGGACACTGGGGCAGGGGGGAGAACAGCTCCGCGTGGGAGAGGTAGGAGGTGGGGGGCAGCAAGGGGGTCCCCAGCCCTCCCCAGGGTGCCCCCCAAGCACACAGGGGTGCAGAAGGCCCCTGGTCCCTGCCTTGCCCACTCACGGAGCTCATCAAAGTGTGTTTCGATTCCATCGGGTCCCGGCACTGAGCAAACGAGCCGGGCCTTCAGGAAGGTGCTCCACTTGTTCACGAGGCAGCAGTGGCCCCCNCTCTCACTGCTGTCGGGGATGAGCTGGGCACGGACGAAGGCTGGGTCTGAAACAGCACAGCATGGCACCGTCAGCCCAGCAGCATCCCTGCCCTGTGACGCAGCGGGATGCTGAGCCCCCCTCTCCTCCGGCATCATCCCACCCCTGAAAAAGCACTTGTCACAGGGCAAGAGCTGGATCTGGACCACAACTCCAGAGATGGGCTGAGGATCTAGGCCTGTCCGGTGATCATTGGTGCTCTGGGAGGGGCTCACAACATCCCTGAGGCCCACAGGGTGGAGAGCTCTAGGGGCTCCATGAGCAGGGCTGTGGGAACTGGTCTTTCCCCCTGGGGAGGAACCACACAGCCTGGAAGCTTCTCAGGAAGCTTCTCCCTGCCATCCATCAGCCGGTGCCCAGCCTGCGCTGACAGCTCCCCCTCTTCAGGTTACCGCCCTGCCGGCTCCCTGGCCCAGCAGGATCAGCCCATATGCTCTTCTCTGTTTACTCAGCTGCCGCCCCGCAGGCAGGGGTGCTCCAGGGGGGGCAGGATGAGTGCTTGGGGTCACTGATTGCAGGCGACATGGTTGACATCTCAGCCCCGCAGAAACCCATACACAGACTCTGGCAGAGCCAGCCCCATCTCACGCTGGCTGGCTGTTCCCACTGTCCAGCAAAGTTCCCAGCATGTCTGTCACCATGCTCGATACAGATATCCCTCGCCTCTTCTGCCCACATTTCCTTCCATCCAACCATCCATCCATCAATCCATCCACCCATCCATCCATCCATCCATCCATCAATCCATCCACCCATCCATCCATCCATCCATCCATCAATCCATCCATCCATCCATCCATCCATCCATCCATCCATCCATCCATCCATCATACACTGATTCATTCATTCATTCATTCATCCACTCATCCATCATCCATCATGTGTTCATCTATCATCTGTCTACCCATCTGTCTGCCCACCTATCCATCCCACACCACCACCTATCCATCCAGCACCAACACTGATCCATCCTGCACCACCACCCATCCACCTGCCCATGCTGGCTACCATCTCTGTCCTGGGAGAAGGACATAGTATGAGAAAAAAAGTCTCATCTCTAGGACTGGAGCTGTGGGGTCCCCAGGGAACCTTGGCCAATGACAGCCAAACTCACCATTGAGCCAGCGTGAATTGTACTGGTCTGTCCTCATGGCTGTCTGCTTGCCCATGGTGCGGAAGATGGCTGCATCTGTGCCCATGAAGTCAATGTAGACACCAGCATAGAGTTCTTCATCTGCAGAGGACAGGGATCAGCTGGAGACCCCCACCCAGTCCCATCCACCAACATTCTCCTACTGTGCCAGGCTCCATCCAGCTCCAACCCCAGACAGTAGCCAGCAGGCAACAAAGATCCACTGCCTGTGACCATCCCAGAGAGCTTAGGAGGTTGGCACTGGTTTGTAACCAGGACTACCACCTCTGCTGGGCTGGATGCCCAAGGACTGGGCATCCTGGGTGCCCAGCCATCTGCAGCTGGAGTGGGCAGGGCAGGAACCCAACTCCTTGGGGATATCTGGGGAATGCAGGAAGATAGTGGGAGCAGTCGTTCCATCTTGCCTGCATGTTCCTTCTGCTCAATGCAGCCAGCGCTGGCCCCAGGGAACTACAGGACTCACTTATTAATGCAGAGACGGTGTCTACTTTGGGGTCGTAGGAGCACTTCCCTTTGCCTGACTCCAGCTTGTCTGGCTCCAGGTAAAAGATATAATCCTGAAAAAGGAAGCAAACCAAGGAGCTGGTTAGACTTTCACTTCTCCATGCCTGTGACACTTTCCAAAGCCCATCAGGAGAGGAAACCTCTTCCAGGATGGAGTCCAGCAGTGAGGAGATGGATGCGGATGGACCACAGGGGTCTGCAGGTCTCCTGAGAAGCTGAAGCCTCTGCACGATAGTTCTCTGATGTTGCTGGGTGCTTCTCCATGCCCTCCATTGCTTGGAGACTTGGCTGAGCCACCAGGCTATAACGGAACATCCATCCCCCAGGCCCGCTTCTGGGCAAACATCTCCCTCTGGCTGCCTCTTCTCTCCGGCCACACTGCTTAGCCAACTCCAGGTCACGCAGTCCCGGCAGCTTCGGAAGGCAGGGTTTGGCCAGTGGTACAGCTTGGCACAGCTTGGCTGATAGACCCACCACGCTCTTCTCACCAAGACCCATTTTCCAGAAGCACCACCAGGGTGACATCACTGTGGGATGCTGCACTCACTCTGGGGGTGGTGCCCCACACCATTAAGAGCCTTCTGCCCATCACCTTTGCCTTCCCTGTGGCCATCCTCAACCCTGTCACACGTCCCCAGTCAGGGGCAAGACCCACACAACCTCCAGAGACGCACACAAAATCCTTTGCTGGTGCTGGCTGGGGGCAGGCAGGGCAGGCTGGCCCAGCCAGGTCACCCCTCACCGTGGCATATGAACCCCTGGAGACAGGACTAAGCAGCATCATGGCAGCATGGAGAACCTTGAGCAACCAAATCCGGCTGGCAGAGCTGCAGCCAGCCTCTGTTGAAAGGCGAAGAGGGTCCTGGCAGAGCCGCAGCTCCAGGAAGGACAGGAGTGGTGAGAAGCCAGGATGCTCACTGCACACAGCTCCCACCAGAGGGTGTCCTAATGCCAGCTCCTCCTGGAGCACCCTTACCCCAGAGACAGGCATGGCCACACTTCTGCCCTCCTCATTGTGGCACCGCGCTGCCTGTGCCACCATCACCACCACAAACTCCTCTGCTCGACACCGGTCCCACTGCCAGGTGGCCCATGAGCCATCACGGTGCTGGTTTGGCTCATGTGTCTTGAACTGAGCCAGAGCTGCCAGAAATGGGGGGGCCAGTAGCCCCCAGGAAGCTCCTCCTCAGGGCACAGGGAGCCACACCGGGAAGCTTCTTCGGGTTGACGCTGGGAGCAGATCCCACAGTGAGGGAGGAACTGGGGGACCCGAGGGGGCTGAAATAGCAACAGGGCTTCCCCGCTGGGGAAGCTGGTAGCAGAAACTGCCTGAAGCCAGTGAGATGCCCACAGCTGAGCATCATCCTCTGCCTTCCTACCACCCACCCTCAGGGTAGAGAAACTGGAGGTGACAGAGGGATGGGCTGCCACTGGGTGCCCGTGCCTCACACGCTCCCCAGCCCATGCACCACCCCACGTTAGTCCAGAGAGGAAAGGCTCGGGGGGTGACACTGTCAGGGCGGGCTGGATGCTGGGTGTCCCCAGAAGCCGGGGATGCCATCACCTCCCAGAGCCCACTTGCCCACAGGGCAGGGCGAATCAGTGGCTCAACGATGTTTTTGTAGACCCTACCAAAACACCTCCTGCACATCATCCTGGCATCCTCCCCTCAACTATCCAGAGGCTTATGGCCCTGCTGACACGTGGCCCTGCTTCCAATGGACACAGAAATCCCGGAGCCTGGAAAAGCTGTAGGTGGGGCACGGGGAGCCACCATCCCTGACAGTGTCCCCCATGGGGGACCCATGTGTGGCCTGTGAGAGAGGAGTTAGTGAAAGAAAGAGAGCAGAGACACCAGGCTGGTGGCTAGAGGATGCTGTGCTGAGAAGGGGGAGATGGTGGGGATGCCCATAACATGGGGCACCCAGCTCGGAGGTCAGAAGCATGCTGGTGGGAAGGAAAAGGAGCCCGCGGCTCTGTTGTGGCCCGGGGGAGAAGTGGGCACGGCTGCGGCGGGCTCCCAGACTGGTTCCCACCTTGCTTTGTGCTGGTCTTGGGCTGAGGGGGCTGTCGGTGGATCTGCTTTCCCGGCCTCCCGGCTGGCTCGATGGAAACCCCTGGGGAAAAGGAGCAGGGCAGAGAGTTAGCACCGGCAGGGAGGAAGGACCCCCTGGGGAGGGGGTGGGTGGAGGGACCCCAAGAGCTGGGATTGCAGATGGCCATGGAGCAGCAGAACCGTGGTCCCCTGGGTGACGCCAGTGGGGGTCTGCAGGTGCTCTGGGCTGGAATAGCCTTCAGCAGGGATTTCTCTGAGAGAGATCCTGCCCTCTCCCTCAGAACTGGGATGCTCCGGCATGGGGCAGGAGAGAGTGAAGAGGTGGCT
This sequence comes from Pedionomus torquatus, assembly GCA_013398155.1. Lineage (NCBI taxonomy): Eukaryota > Metazoa > Chordata > Aves > Charadriiformes > Pedionomidae > Pedionomus > Pedionomus torquatus. Next base: position 82,301 of record VZRU01007846.1, read on the forward strand.
GCCTGCAGCCAGTAAGGTTGGGCTCATGCCTGAGGACACAACGCTGGGACCTGCCACCAGCTGGCAGTACCCCATGGAGAGAAGTAACACCACAGAGGTCACTGGGACCTCCTGTCTCTGCCACAACCACCACTGTCTCTGCTGGAGAGGACACACAATGCTGTCCTCAATTGCAATGGCACTCCTGGTCCTCAGTGTGGCACTGGCCACTGCCCAGTCCAGTTCCAATGTGGTCCCAATCCAGTCCCAGTCTGGTCCCAATCCAGAGTGGCCTGAGCACTCTCCTGGTGCCTGTGCCAGGCTCAAGGGAAACTGAGGCAGGCCCCCATCCTCCACGTCCAGCGCCGTGCTCCTCCCTCAGCTCAGGCTGGTGGTGTCCAGCTTGCTCTGATAACAGGAGAGGACAAAGCCCAGTACCTGCTACCCTGGTGCAGAGGGGACAGACACCTTGTAAGGGCTAAGGGCCCACCAGGACACCTGTGCTGCTACTTGCAGCGACTGACTCCCTCCCAGGGCTGTGCCCAAAACACTCCTCTATCTGCCACGCATCCAGCCTGATGGCCTGCAGTTTCGCTGCCTCCCTCTTGCCATGCACTGTGGTCCTCAGGGCTGGGTGACATCCATCCAGAAACATCTCCAACATGGCCACCTGTGCCAGCACAGCCCCTGCCATGCTTCTCCCTGTGCAACACTGGTGCTGGTGTGGTACCAGGCATCCTCGACATCCATGGCAAAGGGGTCAGTGGCCTGGAGGCAGGTGGGAAACTGTGGGGAGACATGTCCCTCTCTCCCGTGGAAATCCAGTGGTGGCTGTGGCCGGCGGGGCGGGAGGGCACATTGCCTTGAAGCTGGCATCAGGGTGAAGAGAAGTCCTCTGTCTGTGGAGATGGCTCAGCCCGTCTTGGCAGCACAGCACCATTAGCCACAGTCGCTCCTCATCGTGCTGCTGCCCCCCAACCCTCACCCCCACAACGGTCCCAGCACCAGCCAGCAGAGCTGAGCCGTGTTGTGCCACTGCCCCCACGCCCCACTTCCGTCCCATAGCAGCTGTGCTGGCACTGCCAGGCTGGGCACCACCCCATCATTCCCGCCCCTCACCTGGGCTTTGCGCCCGCGGTTGACAAAGGCGCAGATGGGGTTGTAGGCACCAGTGCCACACACGTAGAGGTGGGTCCGATTCCAAGGCTGGATCAGGCGGATGAAGTTACCACACTCCCCCTGGGAAGCAAAAGAGGGGATGACAACCCCAGCAAGGATACAGGGACACCCCCCTTCCCACCACCTGCCAGCACCCATACTGGGAGAAAGCAGGAAAAGGAGTTGGGAAGGCGGGAGGCTGGCATGGGACATGGCATGGGGCTATGGGGTGGGATGGGGCCACAGGTTGGCATGGTCACTGGTGGCATGGCTCATGGGTTGGTATGGGTCATGGGGTGGCATGGGTCTTGGGATGGCACAGAGCCATGTATTGGCATGGGGTGTGGGTCACAGGTTGTCATGGGTCTTGGGATGGCACAGAGCCCTGTGTTGGCATGGGGTGTGGGTCACAGGTTATTATGGAGTCATGGGTTGCCACTGGGCCATGGCTTGGTGTGGGTCACGGGAAATGGGTTAACATGTGTCACGGGAAATGTGTGGGTTAACATGTGTCATGGCATGGCACAGGTCAGGGGTTGGCACGGGCTTTTAGCTGGCAGGCTGAAGAGCCCAGTCCTGGCTGGCAGGGGGATGCAGTATGGGGACCCAAGCCTCCTGCTTGCCCATGAAGTTCTCCAGGACCTGCATGGCCTGGACAGAAGGGGCAGCAGGACACTGTGACACCTTGGAGTGTCACCCCACCCCAGCATAGCTGCAGATACTGCTGGGCTACTGGGGACCTGGGGGATGTTTTTTCCAGGGTAGGACACAAGCACACAAATCCATCTCCAGTGCTGGCCACCAGCCCCCTTACCACTACCAGAAAAGAACTCGTGGTGGCCACTCACATTGCTGTTCTTGCCAGACAGGATGCATTCCTCAATCCTCTGCTGGGACGCAGGCCAGTGGATCTGTGGAGATACCAGTCTAGGGGAGACCACGGCTCCTACCTGACCCAACCTTTCCCCCACCAGCACCAGTGATGCCCATCAAGCTCCTGCCCCAGCATCCAAAATGCCCACCCAGGTGTCCAGTTGTTCCCCTTCCACCCATGCCCTGTGATGGCAGCTTACGATCAGGGGCTCGCGGTTGATGTCGTGGAGGTCCAGTGAGAGGACATAGTCCTTGCTGCCCACATACATGCGGTCGTGGTCCTCGTCTTTCAGCAAGATGCGGTAGTCACTGGAGTTGAGGAGGAAGTTGAAGAAGTGCGCTGTGCCTGTGGCCTTCAGCTCTGCAGGAGCAAAAGGACATGCATCAGCATCCTGGGGACCCTTGCCTGCGGACCCAGTGCCACACCTGCTCCTGAGTCCAAGCCTGGTCCTGGCTGGACAACCTCCTGCAAGAGGAGGTGGGAACCTTCTAGGCCATGTTGCACACCTTCCAGCCACATGATGCTCACCTCATTCTCCATGAGCGCCACAGTGCTGTCACCTCTATGAGGGACATGGGACAATGATGGAGATGCTCATGGCTCATTGGAACAACCAAGGCGGGTCAGAGGAGGGGACAGCAGGACTGGGGTTCAAGAGACCCAGCACCCCATTGAAATGGGGGAGGAAAGGGAAAAGTTCCTGGTAGTGCATGCAAGAGGCTGCAGCTCCCCAGGCCTCCGGAATCACTCTGGCTCTGGTTCCCCTGATTCAGTGTCCCCATGTACCAGCCAGGTCACTGGCTTCTTGGATGGGGGAGCTGGGACCCCAAGAAGACAACTCCCAGCAAGGGGACTCCCCCACCCCATGCACCCCACCCCCCCTTGGGACGCTATTTTTATCTCAAGTGTGGGAGAAACGAGTGAAAGAAGATAATGAGGGTCATGAATATTCACAAGTGCAATGAGGCAGCCAGATGGAAGGCAGAAGTGCTGCAGGTGATGTGGGCCGGTGCCAAGGACCATGCAGCAGGGACCAAGGCACGAGCGACACAGAGGAACCTGCCCTCATGGGACACTAATCTGCCCTGGATGACAACTCCTGTGGAACTGCCACCCCTTTGGATGCCACCATCAGCCATCAAGTGACACTCTCAGCCATCAGATGCCACCCCCACAGGACATCATCTTCCTCAGATGCCACCTTCTTTGCAGATGTCATCCCCTTTTGATGACAACTTCAGCCACCAGATGCCACCTCCATGGGGTGACATCTGCCCTAGATGCCACTTCCTTTGGAGGTGCCACTCTCTCCAGAGGTGCTATTCTCTTTGGATACCACCAGCAGTCATCAGATGCTACCTCCATGGGACACAGTCTGCCCAAGATGTTACCCCCTTTGGAGGTGTCATCCCCTTTGGATGTCACCTCCAGTCATTGGATGCCACTTTCATGGGATTCATCTGCTCCAAAAGCCACCCCCTTTGGAGGTGCCACTCCTTTGGAGGTGTCACCCCCTTTGGATGCCACCAACAGCCACCAGATGCCACCCCCAACCATCAGAGGCCTCCTCCATGGAATGCCACCTCCTTTGGAAGGTGGGACCACCCACCTTTCCACCCCAAAGTGTCACTCCCTATGGATGCTACCCCCACGGGACGCTGGCCCCATGAGCATCCCTATCCCACAGTTTGTTCCTCCACACAGAGGTGTGCCTGGGTGCTGGAGCTCCCTTGGGGCTGGGGGCAACCCCCCAGGGACCCCTCATTCCCAGGTGGAAGCAGAGGACAGTCTCGCAGGTCGGTAGCGGGAAGGAGCACGCTGGCTTCCAGGCAGGGCTGGGCAAGGCTCCAGCGACCAGCTGCTGTTCCCAGCCGGGATGCCAAGTGCCTGCAGATCACCCTGACCTCCCTCCTCCCAGCCCCACAGAGGGTTGGCAACATCCCAGGGGTGTCCCTCAGGGCCCTTTCCTACCCCAGGCACCCCAGGGACATGGGGGTCTTCCCTCTTTAATGAGCAAAAAGGATGAGAGGGGGGCTGTGCCCTGCACCCTAAAACCCTGTCAGTCTCAGGGACACCCTCACGCAGCTTTGGGTAGCCCCAGCTCGGCATCTCAGAGGTGGGACAGGGAGCTGCCAGGGGGTGAGCGCCTATGGGGCAGGGTGAGCACCCACCCTCCTGTTAGCTGGGGGGGAAGAGGGGTCCTCCAGGGGAGTCCACACCAAGGGGTCACAGGGGTGCCCAAGCATAGTCAGATCCATGCTCACTGGTGCCACTGGCTCCATCTCAGTCCCACAGTGGGACAACCACAGCCTGCTCAGCACCGCTCAGCCGTGGCGGCAAGGCCAGTACGTGCTGGGCACCACGAGGCAGAAACCACCCCCCCGGCAAGACATGCTGCGGGAAACAGCATCACAAGATATGACATCAACCTCCCCCTGGCCCAGGGGTCCACCCGCCCAGCGGGGCTGGATGGACGGGGCGAGCATGGTGGGCAAGAAGAGGGGCTGGTGGTTTGGGGGTGCCCCCTGCCATGGCAGAGGTGGGGTGGTGCAGCATGAAGTGGGGGGAGGGCTTCCCTTCCCATAGCACGCTCCTCCTCTAGCTTCTTCCATCTGGGGCCCAGATGCTCCCTGCTGCCAGCGCTGGCTTGCCTGCCACCCGCAGCATCCCCTGCCTGTCCAGCGGTGTCCCCTGCCAGTCCTGCAGTGCACTAGAGCTGGTTCCTGCCTGCCCCATGGCCCGTGGCTGCCCGTGCGGGCTGTGTACAGTGCAACGTGTGTGCCCCACACACAGTGTGCATGCATGTGTGCACCGGTGTGCTTGTGTGCACGGAGGTGAGCGCCCAATAGCATGCAGCACCGAGGGGGCACAGGATGAATTTGTTGGGGTCTCCTCCAGAGGGATGCTGGTGCTTGTGGGAGCTGGGGCTCAGAGCCAGGAAAGGGCAGAGTGGCTCCGGAGTGACACAGNCCAGGGATGAAGCAGGGCAGGGGAGTATCCCCCAGGACTGGAGAAGCCAGCTCGTTAACGGATGCGCACTGATGAGCATACTGCCTCCTGCAGCCCCGCCACCAACCCCAGCACTGGCGGAGCTTCCCCGGCTGGCCAGGAGCCTAATCCCATTTTAATTGCCCAGCACCAGAGCCAGAAGCCGCTGGGGTGGCCTCCCTGGGGACAGTCCCCTCACAGCATTCCACGGAGCCCCCCACCAAGGCTCCCCCCCAGGCACTCCCCTCCCCAGCATGGCTTGGGGGCCTTGGGGGTTTAGATTTAATTACCCTGCACCCTCAAGCAATGCCAGCAGCCAGACCCTTGGCTGGCAACACAGGGCCATGCTGTGCTCTGCCCATGATGGTGGCGAGTGGCACAACCCAATTACACGCTCTGCAAAACCAAATTTCCCTTGTAATGCAAATTTGGGCTGAATTTGCAGCTCCAGCAGCTGCCCACACCTCCACGCTCTCTGGCTGCCACCACTCTCCCTGTTGGGCAGGGAAGAGCAGTCCCTACCCATCATCACCCATCAACAC
>VZRU01007846.1:115636-126093 GCA_013398155.1 Pedionomus torquatus
AGCATCTTTCCCCAGGAAGAGAGGCTTTGACTCATCCACCGTGTGGGATAGGCTGCAAGCCAGGCCCCCCCATTAAACCCTTGCTGCAGGAAGGGGCCCTGCTTTGGGTATCGCTCCCCTTGCCCCCCCAGCAGTTGTCCCCAAGGACACACAGTGGGGTCTCTGTGCCCCCATAGCTCCACAGCTGCTCTGCCAGAGGTAGGGGCTGGGGCTGGCTCAGCTTCTGGCACCAGGGCGGCACTTTGGTGCAACAGGGAGCCAGGCTGGAGCCAGGAAGAGGCCACGCTGTGCCCACCCCCTCTGCCTGGGACATCACCCCTTCTCAGGAGAAGGGCCAGGGAAGGGATCGATGGGCTGGGAAGAAGCTGAGCTGCACAAATGCACTTTATCGACCCACCGAGCCCACCTGCTGGGAAACAAACCCCAGAGCAGCCCAGAGCAGCAAAGCACTTTGCTGCATCGTCAGCCGGGACATAGGGGGAGGTGGGGGAGGCTGGCACAGGGAGCCCTGCTGCAGGGCATCAGGCCTGCCTCCCCCTGCTATCATGCTGGGGGGNCCTTTTTTTTTTTTTTTCTTCTTTTTTTCCCCCCCCCAGCAGGGGAACGAGGACCATGCGGTTCCCAAGCCAGAAACAGCCTCTTGGTCAAAACAGCATCCGGGTGGATCGGCCAAGGGATCAGGGACACATCTCCCCTTCCTCACCCAAGCAGGTCCCGGGGCGGGGGTGGGTGGGGAGAGCAGCCAGGGCCACAGGGGCTCCATGCCGTGGAGCACAAGGGGTGCTGGTACTGCCTGGTGTGGCAGATCACAGCCCTGCCCAGCCCCACAGCTGAGGCCAGAGCTGGGTGTCTGTGGGACCCTTGGGTGAAACCGTTTATGCAAGGAAGAGAAAATTATTCCAGGGCAACTTCAAAGTATTTTGAACACATTTAGTGGTTCAGGAGAGGATGGATCGGCGTGGCATGGAGGAGCAGGGGAAGCAGCCCCGTCAACTGCCCTGTGGCACAGCAGGGAAAGGCGATGGAGCGGAGCATAAGCACACACATGCAAACACGCCTGGGGGCAAAGAGAACACAAGCACACACGTGTGTGGACAGGCAGGCACCCCAGGTCTCCAGCCCTGGGATTCTTTCCTGACCGTGGGCAGCGTTTCGGCAACAGAGCAAGCAGGCAAGCAAGGCACGCCTGGGGCTGGCCAAAGGCAATTCTGAGCTCTGCCATGGGTTGGTGACTCCAGCGATTAGCGGAGGCCCAGGAGAGAAGCTGTTCACACTAACGACTTGGCCGGTTTCCTCCCCTCAATTAGTATGCAAGAGCTCGTGATGCTCTGAGGGCCTCCTGGAAAGCCAGGGCGGAGCGGGCTTGGGAGTTTTAATATTAATAATGCTGAAAGCTACCCAGAGAAATCCCAAACCTTAAAAGCAGACCAAGAGTGATGTTTAATTCAGCATATTGTAGGTGCTGGAAGGAGCCGTGGCCTCAGAGGTCACCCTGCAGCCAGCCCCATGCCTGGGAGGAACCCCAGGCTGCAGCCCTGCTCTCTCCCCAGGAAAGGACACAGGGTCCCTTTGGGTGCCCCCTGAACCTCCAGCCAGGGGTCTCCGTGCACTCTTGAGGCTCAGAGACCTTCCTCTTCCCATCATCCACAGAGGAGAGAGACTGATGCTGCTTAGCAATAGGGAAACTGAGGCACAGGAGTATTGCAATGCAGCTCTGCCCAGGATGGCTCTGCAACTCCTCCTGGCGGTGTCCTACTTCAAAATCCTCTGTCCAGGGCCCTCCTTCCCACTCCATCCTGGCTAGGACCCACGTCAGCCCACATCTGGCACTTCAGCCATGGGCCAGCATCCTCCAGGGGCAAACTTGCATGAGGACCAAGCTACCAGAAAAAGCAGCTCCCCTAGCCCCTGCTCAGCCCCAAGGGGATGGGTGGCCGAGGGAGCTCCCCTCTGCTCAGGAGGAGACCTGTCTTGTCACTGTGCACTTATGGGGCTGGCCCTGTCCCACAGCTTCTCTGCTCCTCACCCCTGGAGGTTGGTCCCCAGGGAGGCAGGGACACCATGTCCCTCCAAAGGCAATGGGCCATGGCGCATTCAGTCACGAACAGCCGCATTGCGCTGCCTAAATTGGAGGTGCCAGTGCCTCCATGCCCTCCCTGCTCCAGCAGCAGTGTGGGGGTGTGTGTGCATGTGCCCCGCACCACCACTTCTCCATCTCCCTGGGTGCCCAGTGGCAGCATCTTTCCCCAGGAAGAGAGGCTTTGACTCACCCACCTGTGTGGGATAGGCTGCAAGCCAGGCCCCCTCATTAAACCCTTGCTGCAGGAAGGGGCCCCGCTTTGGGTATCGCTCCCCTTGCCCCCCCAGCAGTTGTCCCCAAGGACACACAGTGGGGTCTCTGTGCCCCCATAGCTCCACAGCTGCTCTGCCAGAGGTAGGGGCTGGGGCTGGCTCAGCTTCTGGCACCAGGGCGGCACTTTGGTGCAACAGGGAGCCAGGCTGGAGCCAGGAAGAGGCCACGCTGTGCCCACCCCCTCTGCCTGGGACATCACCCCTTCTCAGGAGAAGGGCCAGGGAAGGGATCGATGGGCTGGGAAGAAGCTGAGCTGCACAAATGCACTTTATCGACCCACCGAGCCCACCTGCTGGGAAACAAACCCCAGAGCAGCCCAGAGCAGCAAAGCACTTTGCTGCATCGTCAGCCGGGACACAGGGGGAGGTGGGGGAGGCTGGCACAGGGAGCCCTGCTGCAGGGCATCAGGCCTGCCTCCCCCTGCTATCATGCTGGGGGGAAACTGATGCAGGGCCAGCACTCTGGCTGTTTTGAGCCATCTCGCTTTCTCCATGGGGCCAAAAAAGGGATGCTGTACCCTGGAACCCAGCCCTGTGCCTGGCGCCACGATTTTGACTCCCAGCTCCAGCTGTTCACAAGGCCGGGGCGGGAGGCTGCTCCCATCCTGCCTTAGACCCTCCGCTGCTGGGACGGGACGCGCAGCGATGCACGGGGAGCCCGTCACAGAAACGACAGGGCTGCGACAGCCGGGACACGCCCGCCACCTGGTGGCACGGCCCGGGCGGCACAGGCGGCCCGGCAACACCAAGGAGGGACACTGTCCCCTCTACGGTTCCCCAGCACCGGAACCCAGAGATGATTTCCCAGCCTCGGCTCACTATGGGCCAGGGCACCCCCAAAAGTAAGGCAGGGGCCAGGCCCTGCCCCAGGGCACACCGGGCAGCCCTCCGGGTGGGATTCACCCCAGCATATGAAAGGCAGCTCCACGGGGCTGGCCTCAATCCACAGGACCCCAAGAAGAGCTTGGGGAGCTGCTCTGGCTCCATCCTAAACCATTCTCACCCAGACCTGGCAGCTCCATGGGGAAAGACTCCCAGTTCAGCTGCCCTGGGAAGGCTGAACAAGCCTTCACAGCCAGAAGTGCGGGCAGAGGTGAGGGCTTAGGCTTTCTCTTCTTATCCTGGATCTTGGGAAGAGGACACAAGAGAGAGCCCCAACGTAAGCACAGGCAGAGGAAAGACAGGATAAACTGAACAGCCTCAGAAAGAAACCTCTGGGAGGGGAGGTGGCTCACCATCACCCAGCCTCCAGCAGCTCCCTGGCATGAGAGAAGGTGGCCACCCTCCCCTTCAGCCCATCACCCAAGGCCTGAAAGCTGCAGAAGGCATTTCTGCTGGTCCTCTCCTGCTCCCCTACATGTCAGGAAGGTCTGGCCCTCCAGCAGCCAGTGTCCATGCTGAAGCTGTGAGGAAGATGCTCAGCACGAGGCAGAGTGTTAGGAAGCAGGCAAGCAGAGCACTGCGTGGAGCAGAGACTCCAGGACGAAATCTCATGAAGGAAGAATCAGAACCACAGAAAGGACAAGTAGCACTGGCAACTTACTCTTCATTCAACCCACTGGAAAACAGAAATAGGATCATTTTTGGATGTATTTCTTTTGGAAATGAGCCAAACTGGCAGCTAGAGTCAAAGTCTTCAAAAAGTCTATACAAAGATGTATCATACAAAATGTACAGGAAAGTTCTCAAAAAAAACCAACAACAAACCAACAAACCAAAAAACCCCAAAACAAAAAACCAAACAACCCCACAACAGACAGACAATACAACAAAAAGAGAGCAAAGACGGTGTGAAACCACAGCTAACAGGTCCTGTCCCTGCTCAGGAGGGCGGAAGCGGCATCTGGACAACACGCTCCAAACACAAATTATATTACACTATATACAAGACCGTATAAAGATCAGCATCCCCTTTGGTCTAACCAGGAGCTCTCCAGCATGAAGTTCAAACCATCTGCTCGTGAAGTGTTACATGCCGAGAGGGGAAAAAGTCCAAGGGAATGAAATGGTCAACTCTGACCCATAACCAGAATGCAGCCAGGCCACCAAGGCTATAGAGTTTAACAGTCAGTTCTGGCTAACAAGTGCTTTGTAGGCCAGAGCACGTTACTCCATCTCTGTGAAGCGAGCGAACATGGCTTTCCGCACTGCGTCTTTGTAGGAATCTGCAGTGGAGACACCATAGGAGCTGCCCTTGGCTCCCAAACCAGCTCCTCTCATTCGTACTTGGGCCTGCAAGGGAAGAGAATACGCTTCAGCTCTGCAACCAAAGACCATGCCACCATGTAGGATACAGCAAACCCCAGCTTCTCAAGCTGCCCTAGTGATAGCCATCAAAGATGACACCAGGAGATGAGACTGCACACAACATCCCATGCTTGCTGACTTCACACTGCTGAGCCCACCCACCACTGGCTGAAATCAAACCACACAGAACACAGTTCCTAACAGCACAAACCCCAATGCAGACAAACCCGGGGAAGCCAACATGAGCAGAGATCTGAAGGAAGAAAACACAGCCCTGCCTGTTCGAGTCCCAGCTCTGCCCCAGCATTTGACAGGACAGACTGGAGATAGTATCATCAGAGGCAGCTTTGCTGTGGATGGCAGTTTCTACCACAAGACACCTTCAGCAGTGAGTGCTTCTGGATTAAAAACCTCATGGAGGAAGCACCCATCTCTACTCACCTCAATGGGTGCTGTGATGCCCTGACATTTTCTTCCCAGGCCTGAACCTTCCCTCCAGCCCATGGCCTGCAGCATCTTGTTGCCGATATTACTGTTGTCAAGGCCATCTTTGGTGGGCTGCTCGTAATTGCTGGGGAGAGAAGAGAGGAGTTAACCCAACCGCTCACTGTGTACTGAAGCCACTGTTCAGGAGCTTTTGGGTACATACACTGTGCCAGCATCGTAGACCTTCTTGCGCTTTGGCTCAGGGGGCTCTGGGATGCCGTACTTCTCCCGCCTCTCAGCTGCTCTGTCTCTGTATTTCATCTGCATGAGGTAACCAGATTTAGTACTGATTTAAGGACACTTTTGTTCATCTTTGCCCTATGGCAATAAGCTATACGGCTGCTATTACATATAGCTGTCCACTGCAGCTTGCTAAAACACGTCTTGACTAACCCCACAGAAAGGAGAACCTCAAATGCAGAATCTCCCACTTGCACTGGAGCAGGAAGAGCCTGTCCCCAAACCCTGGTGGATTAGCTCTAAGAATTCCTGCCCCAGTATGGCAGCCCTGAGCTGGAGATGGAAGAACCCTTCCCTGCTGAACAGGAGCTGTGAGATCCAGGACACTTCTCTCCATGTAACAGGACAGCTCTGAACCTTGACCCAAGAAGGGGTTGGCTTACAAGAATTATCTTGAGTGATGTGTTGGAATAAGGAGAGCTCAACATATCACCTGGGCAGGTTTTCCATTAGCTACTCAACTGCTCATCTCAACACTGACCTCTCTCTCACGCAGCTCCAAGGCTTCAAGTTCCTGCTCCGAAAGCTTTGATCTCCTATAGATATCCATGTTTTGCTGAAACAAAAAGAGATTCACATTAACAACATAGAATGCACAATAGCTCTTTTTATGTAAGCAGCTGACATCTGGGAGAGCAAAAATCCACCTGCACTTATTTATGCTTTAAGAGGAATACTCTTCTGAACAGAACACGCATCATGGGTTTGACTTCTTAATTATGGCAACGAAGTATCTTCCTAACAGCACAGCGCAAGTACCTTGTGCAAGTCAGAGAGCTGCTGATGCCGAATCAGGGCATCTTTGTTTGGGAACTGCCTTCTACACAGCAGACAAGCCATCTTCTTCCAGTCAGTCAGCTTCTCTTCCTCATTCTCCATTCTTTCCAGTAAGTCCTCATCATTATCGCTATCACCACTGTAGGCAGCCACGAGGCCACGCTGTAAAGGAAGGACAGCATTAAGAATCCAACAGTGTTGCCACAGTTCAGGAACAGCCCATAAAGGGAAGACCGAGGCCGTAGATTTGTTTGTTGCACAGGACAGGCATCACTCTCTCATTCACTAAAGATGAATCCAAAAGAGCCACAGTGGCTGCAAGACGTTTTTCCCAGTAGCCAAACAATAATGTGATTACAATGTTTTTAGAAACCTCAAAACCTCAAGTGAGCTCTTGTGGCTGGAAGAATCACAGCTTTTCCCAGCATATCTCAGTCATCCAGCCTCATGCACTTGCACTGGACCACTGGAACCATCACAACCTTTTACAGGTGATGCTTTGGAAACCAGGTATCTGCTAGACCTCCTCTGAACCACATGACCAGAAACCTTTGGGAAGACCTCTGTCAGGCATCTCATACTCACCTTCAGCGGATTTTCATCGTCCCCATTTTTCAACACCTCTGGTAAGATCTGCTGTCTCTCAGACAGAGCTCCCTGGATGAGACAAGAACACCATGAGCAGCGAGCTCTCTGCTGTATCACCCCCTGCTGCATAGTGTCCCCAGCACCTTCACCTTTTTCTCAAAGAGGGCAAAGCCTGCATCTGCAGCTGCTGACTCTTTCCGCTCTTCCTCCCTGGTACTCAGTGGCTGGAAGCTATTCTTGAAGTTCTCTTTCTGCTTGTTCAAACTCTTTGCCCAGCGTTCCATGTCTTTAGCAATCTGAAACGCAGAGTGGTTTGTTCAGACAGCTCCCCGCGCAGCTATCAATCTCTTCTGACACAGATTCAATCTTCCATACCGTTTCCAGAACAAGTCAACCCACTACCTTTTATTTTTAAATCACAGGACATTGGATGTAGTGCAGCTGTTTCCCTGTATACAGTGTTCAAAGACACCGCAGCTTGCTTGTTTTACTGTATGAACCCTTCTTATCAATCTAATCCTTTAAGTGACAGCTCAGTTATACTCCCACTGGTCCTGGCAGGATTCCATATGCGTTCCTCCTATGCAGAATTTATTTCTGCACTGAAGCCATGCCAACTCCACCTCTCCTCAGCCCTCTACAATGCCTGCAAATTGCAGGCATGCATCCCACCAAATAACCTAGGATTTCCTTTGTCATGAAAAAGGAGAACTATTATCCCATTACCCAGAAGACTTCAGTCCAGTTACAGTTCCATTTTATCTTTTACCTGTTGAGCTGTTTTACTTTTAGGCTTCTCTTTCTTCTCCTTCACTTCTTTGGTGGTGGTTGTGGTAGCTGTTTGTTGGTAGGTGACACCTTCTGCAGCAGGCATGTAGGTCTCCTTTTCGCCATCCCAGTAAAGGTACTGCTGGGTTAAGGCATTGTAGTAATACTGCCAGAGGAAAGGAGTCAGTTAAACGCCTCATACAAGCCAAGCATTCAAAGGAGCACCGAGCAAGCAGCCCGATTCAGACTAGTGCCATCAAATGGGAAGGCTTTTTTTTTTTAACAGTCCAGACAAGTTTTGCAGATTCCACAAAGGAGCTGAAAGGCATGAAGTAGCTTGAACATGTCCCCAAACCCAGACATTCTGCTCAACAGCACTATGCAAAACCTTTCACCTCTCCCAAGAGACACCACCAGAGCCAGGTGCACTTTGCTGAGCACTCCTCCACAATGGAAGAGCTCGATTAGAGTCTGTGACAAGTGCTAGACCTACATGGGCCAAACTGGGAGGAAAGTTGAGTTAAAAGAGAAAAATGAAGGGCTGTATCAGGCAATTTAAATCTCAGCCCTACACACACTGCTGGGAGTCATCTGCTACATTCAGTATTTTTGCACCTCAAAGTTAATTTCACTCTCACAAGACAGGAAACTAATGGACCTTAACAGTCAAGACAGGTGGAAAGAACTTGTGTTTACCTGGGAATTGGGATCATAGTACAGCCCTGTTACAGGATCATAATAATATCCTGAAGATTCATCATATTGGTAGGTGGAAGTGTCAGGGACAGCTGTAAAAAAATTAAGTGTGGGACATGATCGTTCCAGTTGCGTTCAGACAGGTATCTTTCCACATTTCAGGTAAAATTCTGAGATTACTAGCAGCCCAGATGGCAGATGTGTCTGTAAAGGACTTTTAATTACCCTTGCAGAACACATTCTCTAGGCACTGCTTCACCACTGGTGATATGGTGACAGAGACAAGCCTCTCTCTTGCTACACTGACAGGTACCTGTCTGCAAGAGCACGTTCTCACTGCTTACCATACTTGGTTCCAGGGACCACACCAGTTGGGGCAGCCGTCTGTGCCTGAGTGCTAGTGGTAGGTGGTGCTGATTGTGTCTGAAAAAAAAAAACAACAACCAAACCAGGAACCTCAATTAGCAAATCTGTCACCAAGGCACAAGAAAACAAGCAGAGCAAGCCAAAGCAAGAGCAGCCCACACCATGCATATGACAGCCAGCTCCTCTTCACCACATTCACCTTCAACAAAGAACAGAGCTACTGCAGAAAAGAAACATCAGATGACTTATGACCACAAGCACTCTGACTAACCCATGGACGCTAAACAGCTTTGCTGTACCACCCACTTTAAAGAGCAAAGGCCACAGCTAAGCCAGATATCCCACATAACACCAGCATTGAAAGCAAGGAGCAATTAGGGCTGTAATTACCGGAGAGTCAGGTGAGTTTGTCTGTTGATTATATAACTGAGGACTCTGGGACACAACTGCAGCTGTGGTGGTAGTGACTGGAGCTCCTGCCAACAGAGAGCAATAAAGCATAAGCCAACTAATTTGTAGAACAGTACTTCATCCTAGGGCTAAAATTACTTTGTTTACAATTTCAGCTCCCAATTCGAGCTCCAGTAGCCAAACAAGGCAATAAACATTCAAAAGGAGACAGATACACTAGTGGGTATTTTCTACTCAGACAAGGAATAGTTTCCTTTTCAGGAGGAAATATTCTGCTCCCAAAGCCAGTGATTCCTGGCCAGCTGCTTGCACTGAAGATTTGTCTAGAGCTGCTCATACAGCTATCACAGCTTTGAGTTCAAGGTTGTTGTCAACAGCCTGAAACAAAGCCTGCTCTCATCTCGCAGACTAGTGGTCCCACTTGAATGAACCTGTTACAGTTCTCTAGTATCATCTACTCATTCAGACATCCTCAGAGCACAATGAGTCAAGTCTCCCTTTATGCAGCAACACAAAGGCTAAGGTAAAATATCCCTATTGCAAAATTAACATTACAAGCAGCAGTATCTCCTGCACATCAGAATTACTACCTGATATAGTAGCCGTGTCCGAGTCCAACACTCCTCCTTGATTTTGGTAGTACTGCTGATAATCCTGGGAGTACTGCAAAAGGAAGTTAATGCAAAATGAGCACCTACTGAAGTTACAACAACCTACAGGTCAGAGCACAACCACCACTACTAACCTGAGCATACTGCGTGTAGCCATCCTGTCCTGACTGGAGGTAGCTGTAGTCAAGGGTGCTGCCTTCTCCAGTCTGTGGCTGAAATTTGAGAAGGCAGTTTTTGTCAGGGACAGAAAAGTTACTGCATTTAGGAATTTCAACACTGCTTAAGCTCCAACCTAACTGCCAGAGCAGATCTCTTTCAGCAGCTTTGGCAAGTTCAAGCAAGCAGACAGCAGTGAAATTATATGCTCTACTTTTTTATTTTCAGGAAAACAGGACTATGAGCAACAGCCTCCAAATCATACCTGAGTGGATGACCACTGAGCTGCAGCAATGGCTGTACTTGCCACAGAGAAGGCACTGACTCTGTTACCATCTGGGAGAAGCAAGTCTCTGTAACCACAAAAACCACACATCTGAGTAAACACCGCTGCTTTTCTGAAGTGTCTCCTTACGCAAAGAGGCAGACTCTGCCCTTACACATGCATTTGTTGGCAGCTATAAAACATTCTAATTGTCATGAATGAGCCAAAGCACTGCTTGGCAAGTAAAGAAATTTAAGGATCATTGTTGTACAGTTAATAAGAAGTCACTAGGTCTCCAAGGAAACAAGCATGCTGTGTATACAAGCAGTTACAGTGTTATCTTCAGAGAACTAGAACTGCTTTCACTCTCCTCACACAGTGATGAGCAGGATGCATGCAACAAAGAACACTTAAGGGAAGCAAAATTTTGGAGTGACAGTCATCTTAATAAAAGCCTGGGTAACAACAGCAACAAATATCTAGTATAAACAGAG
>VZRU01007848.1:1844-106584 GCA_013398155.1 Pedionomus torquatus
ATGACACGGTTAATGGTTTGAAATTCTGTTTAAAGACAATGCTTCAAGAGAGGGAGAATGAGAAGGAGGCATTCCTGGATATTTTTTCTTAAATTTCTTATTAGTTAATGAACTAGATTTAGAATAGGGATGGACAGGTATGTGCTTCAGGACTGTTACTACCAATTCTTATTTCTCTTGCATTTTCAGGGGAACATCACACACAGGTGCTTGAGCTTTTGAAGGCTATTGATTCTTTTAATTTCATAAAGTGCAGTATGAAAAGGTGTTTTTTGTGGTAGGATTAAGTAATTTGTGTATATAGCCATACAATGCTTTTAGTCCTTGGAGATGACACTTTAAACTCATAAAACAGTTGAAAACTGAGTGTTTGAAGCTTTCTGTTTGTTTTGTGTCAATACTGAGCTCCAACCATCATCGCAGATGATCCTGAGCTCTTGCTTATGCAGAGGGGCTGCTCTCTAAAGGTTTCCCCCTCTCCTGTGGCTTGAGCTGCAACAGGGTGTCTTAGAGACAGATGTGTCTTTCAGTATAAGGCTTTTGTCATACCTTGCAAAAATCATTTTATTTTGCAAGTAGGAAAAGAGAATTGAAGTAGGCTAATGACATGCATTCTTGCTAGCGTAGCTTAGATAATAAGTATCTGCTATGACCTATATATGTTAAGATTTCTGACAGCTGCTTTGAATAAAACGTATAAAGTTTATGGTGAAAATAGATTGCAGTGAAAATAGTCTCATTTGATGAACAAACTTACACATTTGATGAAGGCTACACAACTGTCTAGTTTTAACGAGGGTTTGCAAAAAACTACATGGAAATGTTTGTAATCCATTGCCTGCTGATTTAGAAGAAAACCAATCTGAAATGTATGGGATCTGGCTATCTCTTTTCTTAAAGGAATTTCCGTATAAATGTGACTGGCTGTTCCCAAAATTGTGCATGTAATTAGTAGGATTCAGTTAGAAAGATGCTGTATTGCAAATCAGAAATACAGCATTGGACTTTGAGCTTTTAGGTAGAAACCCATAAGTTTTTAATCATACCCTCTTCTTACTTTTTTTCCCCATGCTCCCTCAAGTCTGGCATTTAGAATTACTGAATTCTTTAGAAGTGGGTGCTGAACATTAAAAACGTAGGTGTGATAAACTGAAGAGGATTATTTAGGTCTCCAAGAACCCTTCCACCCCAAGTCACCCAAATAATTTTCATTTGTTTTTACATATCATGACTCTTAACTACCTAGGTTACAGAATTTTATTCTATCCTAAGATCCTCACAAGAATCCAAAACAGGTGGATAAAGACTTTGAATTATTTCCCCTAGTTTTCTGCATCCATGATAGATTTTTATTGAATTTTGGGTTTGGGGTTTTTTTGGGCTTTATCTGGTTTAATTTGGGTATATAAGTAATTGCTTGAGAGCGTGAGTTACTTGTTAAATGCCTTACAGTGCTAACAAGCTAATACTTTTGTTACAAAGCTGAATAAATTATTCTCCTCTAATTTGGTGTTCCTACTGTAAAACTGGTACTTAGCTTCGTTACTGGAAATAGAAAACAATAGCTATTGATTATACTAATTTTTTTTTTAAACTTAGGTATCCGAGTCCGCCAATGGGATCTGGACCTGCCCCTGCTATGTCCACTGCAGAAGAAAATGCAGAGTACGTTCGGACTCTCTATGACTTTCCTGGCAACGATGCTGAGGATCTTCCATTTAAAAAGGGCGAGATACTGCTAATTGTAGAGAAGCCTGAAGAACAGTGGTGGAGTGCTAGAAACAAGGATGGTCGGATTGGGATGATTCCTGTTCCTTATGTAGAAAAGCTAGTCAGATCTACTCATGGGAAGCATGGAAACAGGAATTCCAACAGTTACGGTATTCCAGAACCTGCCCATGCCTATGCTCAGCCTCAAACCGCAAGTCCCCTCCCCTCAGTATCCAGTATACCTGGAGCAGTGATCAATCCTCTGCCATCAACACAGAATGGACCAGTCTTTGCCAAAGCTATCCAAAAGAGAGTACCCTGTGCTTACGACAAGACTGCGCTGGCATTAGAGGTAAGTTTTTCCTCTTGTGTTATGGTTTTCAATTATTTTGTAAAATAAGAAACTAAAAACTGTTAGTGGCAAAGTTGGTGTGGATGACTTCACGTGGAGTCTGCTTATCTACGTCAAGGGATTGTGAAGAAGTTAAGTTACATTCTGAAGAAATATCTACAAAAGTTGCTTCATCTATACCACTTCCTTTAATTGACAAAGTTACTTCAGGACCTGTACTTATCCTCTTCTTGCCTGTTCAACATTGCAAATACGTTAGAAGGGTAGCAGAGTGTATACATCCTGCTCTGGAAATAAGTGCTAGCGAGAGGATGACTTTGTTTCTCTGCTTAATCTTGGAGAAAGAAAGAGATGTTTCATTAATCATTGCAGTATTCCAGGTTGAGAACTGGCAGCAGCATCCTTCAGAAAAAGGTAAGGATTGCTGATAAACATAGGCTTTCTGATCCTCAACTGTGTGGGGATACATTTGAGTATCTGATGCTGAAATCTGGGCAGAAATACATCAGAAGTACTCTAATCTCTTTTACTTTCGTTTCTAGAAGTGCAATTTGAGAAATGTTAAAACATAAACTGGGAGCAAGGGATTAGATGAAAGGCTGTTGTGTGGTCTCTAAACTTGTGTTAATCCTTCAGTAAGTACCTGTGCCTGCCAAAGCATCTTTTTAATTTTATTAGGGATGTCTTTAAGACTTTAGAGCTTTATTCTGTAAATGGTAAAGAATTTATCTTATAATTCTAGTTCAACTGGCACAAATGATGGATTGGACAATGTTGTTAAAGCTATATCCAGAATATTGAGACTATTACTTTTACATTTACACTGAAGACTCATAGTTCAAAAATGTCGCACCTGGAAATGGTGCTAGTCACAAAGATGAAATTTGATCATGCTACAATACTTCAAGGAGCAAATGCAAGGAAACAAGCAAAGGCAGCAACAGGATTTTAGCAAGTAAAATAATAATGGTTTTAAAAATACCTTTGAACTTTTCGTGTTGCTTTTGCTCAATTACTTTGCAAGTTAAAGCTGTCACCTATAGCTGATACTTACAACTAAGATTTGAAGGGTTATATTTGTGAATTCCAGTTACTCATAGTAGTTGCCCTCAGTGTTTTTCCTCCTGTATTTGTAAAACCTCTACAGGCGATTACTCTTATAGGGGTAAAAATATGTATCACTGGATTTTCCCTGAGTTTCATGAAATCTAGAGGCTTGTTATTTGTGAACAGTGTGTGAAAATTATTATAGAGCAACGTGTAAATTCACTTCCAACTGCACTGTGCAGAAGATGCCTGCCAAAACTACTCATGCTTCTGAAAACAAAGCAAGGCAAGCAATTGATTTTGTTATGTTATCAATGTGTCATGGAATTACTTCAGGGAACTTGCTTTGCTGCAGGGTAGCAGAACCACTTGGAAGGATGGCTCTCACATACAGGTTTCTCTGACTTGCTCATTAGTGACCTAGTTAATTCCATCATTTTAGCTACTCTAATGTACCTGTAGGATTCATTCTGTGACTGACATGTAGGTTTGAATTGTTTTGAACCTTCAAATTGCAGAAGTTTGACGTGAGATATTCTTCTCTTTCACTGAGTTCTAATCACTTGCTGCTTTCATGTCTTTGTGTCTCCCACCACTGGTGTATTTTGTCTTCCCGTAATCTGTTTTCTTTGCAAATGCTCCTGAGCCGCAGTGTGGTCTCAAGAGGCTTCAGAAGCAGAATTCTGGGAACTGATCTATATTTTTATTAAAAACAGTGATTAAGGCTTCTCCATACCTATCCATGCACAGGGAACTTTAGCAACCTTATTATAGCAATATATGTTTTGTCACATGTAATATTCAAAGAACGAAATCCAACTTTCTCTCATCTTCCTTCAGATTGCCTAACACATGCTGGGCCCTGAGGATGTATTTAATCCCAACCTTGTCAGGGCTGTACATGTCACTAAATAATGTGGACCATTTGAAGCTTCTGTTTTGTAAGACCACTGAAAGTAGCAAGTGGTAGAGAAAGAACAGGTTATGGGAATATTTTAGGGAAGAAAGTTAATGGCGGGCTTTCAGAATAATAGTATTTCACAGTACTCCACCTTAGTACAGGTGTACTCTGAATCACAGTTCAGCTTGTACACTCCTTAATATAATCATACAGTGTCTGATTGTGTAATCTCATTTAAATTGATAAAACATTATGAGAGTAAAATATCTGCTGGCTCTAGCTTTGTGTGGTCAGCACACAGACAGTACTTAAAAGGAAGAGAACACCATCTGGAGTAAATAAAGCTATTGCATAGTAATCTGCTTGACTTCCTTTTAAGTGGAGGGATGTCATTCTCCTGGGTTCAGCTTGAAAATGGGACAAGAGCAGAGATTCTTTGCTTGCAGGTCCAGTTTTTCTGTTTTGTGCTATTGTTTACGTGAGCTGTCAGAAGTTTTCTTTAAGAAAAGACAGATATTCATAGCCTGTTACAGATAAGCTTGTTTTGTAAGGAAGGTGTAACTGTGGCTTCATGAAAAACGTAATTTGTAAAACAAGCGAATATTCTACTGAAAATCTGAAACAAGATCTGTTTGGTTGGTTAATGATGGATTGCTTAACTTTTAAATAGTATTTGAAGTGTGACAGTTTAGGACAACTGCAATGTTGTTCCTGTAAGGATACTAGTTAATATGGCATTTATTAGAATTTGGACCTTGCTGGGCTAAAACTATTTAGCATTCATATTAGTATTATTGAAGTGACTAACATCTAAATGTTGACCTGGTCCTACTGCATTATATGCTTTACATTTATTCTCTAAAATAAACAATTAATTAGTAATCTTCTTACAAGCTAAAATAAAAGGTTTAAGTATAGCTACTATCTCAGAGCATACAGCTGGTATACATATAACTTTGAGCATCTCCCTGCACCAGTGAACAATTAGCAAAGCCTATGTGAATCTTAAAAATATATATAATTTATCATACACTATTGTCAGTTGAGTTAGTTACCTTAGCAGTTCAGACCTGAAGTTTTCAATTAAATGATTGAAGTCTGCAGTTTCCCACTACAACTAACTTTGCCACTGATGTGTGTAGTATTTTCATAGGTACTGCATTAAAAAAAAAAAAAAAAAGAAAGAAAAAGAACAATAAACAACAACCAAACCACACCAAAAAAAAACCACCAACAAACCAACCCAAAACAATGACCCAAATCTGTTTCTTCACTTAAGTGCTTTTAGTCAAGAAGCATTTCCTTCCTTCCTGGTGCTCTAGAGGAAGGAATATGAAGGACAGGGATACAGTGTCATGTATTTACTGGGACTAGAACTTAACAGCTTTTGGCACTGCTGTTCTTCAGTCCTGTTTTTTTTAGGGGGAAACTAGGAAGACATTTCTATGTTCAGACTTTATAAAGGATAGAACTTTAAGGTGATTAATTTTGTAAGAGCAGAGATTCTTTGGCATTGTTACTATGATAAAGAGCAGCAAAGTCTACCTTAACATTTCTCGGCATTTAATAACCTGTAGTTTTATAGCCAGCAATAATATGCTAATAAAGCCTTGTTTTAAGCTGGTGTGCTCTAACCAGCATGTGCCCAGTAGGGTAGGTCCTGGTATGTTTTACTGTGGGGGAGCTTACCTCTTCTACACAGCATAGTTCTTTATGTCCAGCATAGGCAGTAGATAAACTAATGGTTGGTAATTTACTTAAAAGTGAGTGAACTGTCTGAAGGTTAATTCAGGACATGAACAACAAATTCTAAATTCGATTATCAAATGGAATGAAATGGTGTAAGGAGCCAGAAAATGGGACCACCAGCAGCCACTAGACTTAAGTCTGCCATGTGTTTAGAAACAGGACTTTAATATCTTGCAAACACTGTAGTAAGCACCATAGACCATTCTAAAGGCAGTAATAGTCCTACAGTTCGTCTCCAGACTTAATGTGAATGTTAACAGAATCTGAAGATTTTTATTTTTTTAACAAAAGCTTCACTATGTAACACAATTTTTATATTAATGGTGGCTTCTTCTAGCTCTGTGCCAGCATTATAGTATTAAGTAGTATGTCTGTTCATGATATATCTGACATGTATATGCATGTTTGCTAGTACAGAGTTAATTTGTCACTGAAATGTTTTGGTGAGGTAAATACACATTCACCATAATTGTGTAACTGACTTACAGTATTTCTCTTGAGCTTGTTACAATTAGGTTACAGTTAACTTTTTTTCCTCTTCAAGAGAAAGTTGAGACAAGTAGGCCAAAATGTGCTAGTAATAGAACTTTCTTAATTAGGAAATTAGGCTACTTCTTTCACTAGACAGCAAGCATTGTGCTTTTCTTAAACTAAAGAAACTTAATATTGCTGTGTTAAGCATTAAAACGCATCTAAGCCACGAGATCTAGATTTTAAGCAAAATACTGAGACTGTATTTGTGAAGTGTTGATCGGTGAGCTTTAGTGCTGATGACTATAGAATTGAAAGTGACACTGGCAGCAGGACTTCTGTGCCTGTGCTGACATGCATCAAATTTTCAGTATGCTACCTTTGAAAATACAGTTCATAATTACTTCAGAGATTTTTGTGTGCAATTTTAATATTTAATACTTCCTTTCCCAGTCAAAGTTATTGATGGTTCCCATCATGATAGTGTGAGGTGCTTCACAATTTAATATACAATCACCCTCAGAACTGTTTGCAGTTTGTTTTCAGATGAAACTGAAAGTGACATGAGCCTGTGCTACAGGGAGAGTCATTGTGGCTCCAGAACTCTGGAAGTGTTGAGCTCTAGATTCTGTACAATCAGGACAGAATGCTTAATCAGACAGAGACAGACTACCATCATTTAATGAAAAGCAGTACTTTATCTGTAGTGCTGCCGCCCCAACTCTGACAATTGTCCTAGTTGTATTTGAAGTGCAAACTTCTATTGTTCTACTCCATTCCTTGACTAGACTAGATTAATTGCATCCAGGACTTCAACATTCTATGCTGCCCTTTGACATGCTTTCATGTCTCAAGAACAGTTGAAGGTCTTTTCTCTGAACTGCTTGATTCTCTAGTTTGGACATCAGCCTTTATTATGGGCAACAACATCAGAAATTAAGGATAATTAACCTGTCAGTTTGTTGAATCTTCCAATACCTAAAGCACCAGCTACTTAAGTGGCACTTTATTCTGTGTGCAGTGCAGCTGAACTCAGCCTCTTTAGTGTAGCACAGCTTTATAGGTTTTGGGGACAATGTGGGATATCAGTTCATTTCTTACAGTTAAGCCTTGTTTATTCTTCTCCAGAACAGGCAGCTGGTCTGACCAGTTGTTTCATGTTTGGTACTACTGCTAGTGTTATCAGAGAAGGTGACTTGTGACACTAACTAGGATAATAAGCACAATATGTTTTCTACAGCTGTTGACTCAGTGGGCTGCAATTTAGAGTATTGATGCATTTTTATCTCCTTAAACTTACATTACAGAACTCTCTCAGCCATAGAACTATTAATAGACACTTGTTGAGAGATCTGTAAAACATGTTGAATTGGTTGACTGTGTGACTAAAATGGCATGCAGGAAACCCTTGCAGCGTATGAATCAGCTTCCAATGGAGGACAGGTATGGAAGAGTCTAGAGTGAATGAAGTAACCCTTCTGACTGGCATATTCCACAGCTTGTGTTTCCCTAGGGCTTTGAATTCATGCTGTAACAGGGACAT
Source organism: Pedionomus torquatus (assembly GCA_013398155.1). Classification (NCBI taxonomy): domain Eukaryota; kingdom Metazoa; phylum Chordata; class Aves; order Charadriiformes; family Pedionomidae; genus Pedionomus; species Pedionomus torquatus. The sequence continues at coordinate 9,618 of VZRU01007848.1, forward strand.
AAATGAAAGGATGCTATCTAAAACACATCTTGATTTTTATCATTTGGGTGGAACCAAATGGCTGCATTTCAGAAATATTACTCACTTCAGCAGTTGACACTTCCATCCAGCAACACTGGCATGCTTTACAAGGGAATTACGTTATCTGAGAGATGCTAAGGAAGCATCATCCTAATTTATAGATAAGGGCCATGAGCTGTCCAGAGTCACACAGGAAGTTTGTGCCAGAGATGAGAATGGAACCACGTCTCCTGACTCTGTCCTGTGCCAGTCCTTCTGACTGGCTTAAAACTTTCTCTGAAAAAAACATTGTTAATTAATTTTAGTGAGAGATCACACTTCAGCTGACCACATCATAGATGCTTTTGCCAGATGTTGTTTTCAGTTGGTACTTTGGGGAGAAATACATAGAAGGACTTCCTGACCAGATTCTTCTAGACATTGTCAAAATGGACATCTTTAACATCAGATCCCTGAATTACTCTATCATGACATCAGGGATCCTTCTCCAAAAATCTTGTTTCAACATGCTGTTTCATTTAATTTTTTCAGAGGAACTGCATTTTTTTTTTAATAATACAGCACAAGAGGTTATTCAGAAGCTTTCATTAGAATAAAAAAAAAACCACAAACACCACTCTGAAGAAAAATACAGTTATCGCAAATCCATTTACTATTCTAGTGGTTCTTGGCATATGGGAATGTTTTTGAGAAGCTTCTGGCAGCTGGCACTCTTGAATGGCAGATACTCATGTAGTGATTCTGCCCACCCAGCAGTCTAAAGAACTCTTTACATTGTTGATCTACATGGAAGTTTGTTGCAATGCAGTAGATTTAGATTGTCAATATTTATTTTTTTTACTCAGCTGAAGCAAGAGTTCCAAACCTATTCACATTGTAGAGGTCGTTCAGAGTCAGATTGGAGGATATCTCTTTTTAGAGCATCAAAATGAAAAATGGATTGATCTTTACTGCATGTGAGCAAATTGTTAGACTCTCAGAAAACTGCAAGTCTATGTTTTTGATCACTATTATTTTTACACTATTTATTTTTTCTTCCGTGAATAAGAGTAAAGTGTTGGAGAGTAGATTGGTTTTAGGGCGTAAATACAGTTTCTTGTTAGGTTTTAACCGTTGGCGATGTTGGTTGTGTCTTCTTGAATTTGGGTCTAAAATGGAACTTAGATCCATCTTCAAGGGCTATTTAAATCTAGCAATGTAACACTGAGTATCTATAGTTATCAGTCTTTTCCTAAAGAGACATTTGTTAGGTTCCTCTTCAGGTCATCTTGTTACTATCTAAAGCTTTCTCTAGCCTTTCTCTTCAGTGAAAAGTCTGGCAAACTGTGCTTTTTAGCAAATAAGCAATAAAAGCGTGCTGTAGTAGTCTGCGAAGGGATGGAAATCAGTCAAATGAATCCCCTATGTATGTCCAGTCATGGGCAGTGTATAACTGCTTCATAGTATATGCTGGCTTCCTGGTTGAGTTCAGGAATAGAACAAGTAAAGATGTCAATTTAAGAAGGCAGCATAGGCTTAGCTACATCTGAGAGTTTATGGGAGTTCAAAGAGTTTTGTCCTCTCTCAAAAGCACAAGGTTACAATTGTTCCAAGTGTGACAGTCTTGAATTTGGGGTGGGGGAAGCAACATGTTTTGCTTAAATATCTCATTTCATTCTATTGTGCAACATAAAGCTTAAATCTCTAAAAAGAATTTAAAAGTTTGAGAAATTTTACTTTAAGAGATATAACACTGAGTGACTGCCAGTGAGTTTATTATAGTATTTTAAACTTCATATAAGGATTCTTTCTTCTGAGTGATCTTCAAAAAATATCTATTGGAGTCATGATAACTGGTTTAAATAGGCTCCAGATCGTCTAGTGGCACACACATTATTTTGTGAACTTGGGGTTTCTTTCTTTAAAGGAAAAATACAAAGATCTTACCAGAAGAGTTTTAAACTAAGGCCCTTGGCCAAGGTTCTTAAACTATCTGCATCAGTTGTAAATTTTAATACTATTTAAATAATATAGACAAATTGTTACATGTACTGTAACAGGACCAACATCTAGTTTTCCCTTAAATAGGAAGATCAAAGCTAGTTGCCTTTGAATTTCACAGAAATGGTTGCTGAGACTCAACTACAAGAGCTTGGGATCTAGTTTAGGGAAGAAACTTATTAACTATCTGCCATTGGTCATAGGCTGGTTTTGCTTTTTGTGAAATTAGTTATTAGCTGATAATGTCACTTTTCTAATATTTACTGTAGTTACCAAGTAAATGAAGTAAACAGGAAGGGACGTGTAAAGTTAGAGAGCTGCTGCAACAGACCACATGTTCAGATATTCTGGGAGAAATGACTGTTTAAATTAGCCTTGAATGCTACTTGTCACATTGAGTATTTTGCTAATCCTAATTAAATACAGGCATTGAAGGATGATAAGAGTATAACTTATCATCATTTGGGTTGATGTTTCTGGCTTGGTCATAGTTTAGCTCTGCTTATCTTTCACCACCAAATAGGAAGAGAGTCAGTTGTGATGGGAAAGTCCTGACATGTCATCAGTCCTGTTTCAAATTCTTTGGCAGGAAGCAGAGATTGAAAACAACAAATAAAGCTGGAATCTGTCTATCTAATACTTCTAGGAAAAAAAAGCTTGAGATTGCTTTTGCCTGCTTCAGCAGCATACCGTTACTTTAGAAACTGCGGAAGCTTCTTAGACTGTGACAGTCAGAACTAGAACAAGTAATGGTTTCTTTGCCATAGGAATCTCTTTTTCAAAAACTACGTTTCTTTTGAAATAAGCCATCTGAAACCAGTATGGGTACGGTGCTCTTTTGAATGGATGTTGCATCTTATTACTGATGGTAGCTTTAGTGGTGGTAGTTTAAGCTAAAAAAAATCGTTGCATCAAGTTGTAAGCTTTCCTGCAGGAAAAGCTGTAGTGCAGCAATTTGTCTCAGTATGCAAGTTACATTTAATTAAAAGTCTGAAAGAGACTGCAGACAGCATTATCATATTTAGCAGCAAAATGTTGGTATTTAAGTAAAGTAAAAGCAACTTTTCAATTGAACCTTCCAGCAAGAAGAGGGTAGCGTTTTTTTTCCCCCTATAATGGACTTGTATTTGTTGTTGCTCTTTGATTTGATTTGTATCAGAAATGATATTTCCATGTGTGATAACTTTTTTTCTTTTTCTTTTAATTATGCAGGTTGGAGATACTGTGAAGGTTACAAGGATGAATATAAACGGTCAGTGGGAAGGAGAAGTCAATGGTCGCAAAGGGCTCTTCCCATTCACACATGTCAAAATATTTGACCCTCAAAACCCAGATGAGAATGAATGATTCCCTCTGCCCAATTTACACTGCTGCTTCATTTTCCTGGCTATCATTAGCATTGTTTGAGGTGGGATGATGACTTAATGGCACATTGCTAGCATTGCCCAATTTCCAGCTTGCTGCAGTTCGACGGTTCTTTTAATATAAGTTTGGAATACGATTGAAGTCACTGCCCGACCTTCATACCGTAGTTGCATCATCCACAATTTATTTTCACTTTTTAAAACTCTTGGGCCTTAAGCTGGAGAAGACTGAACCAGTACATAGTGGAGAAGTATGGGAAGAAAACCTTTCCTGTTGAGACTTCCATGGACTTTTTCTGGCTTGCTCAGTTGGAAGAGCCCTAATCTTAGATCAAACATGCAACTTGTGCATTACTGTCCAACAAAAAGCAACAACAAAAATGCAATTTTAAGACTGAAGACGACTTAGTTTTAAGAGAACCTGTCCTAAGGTAGTACATTTTAAATGATGGTCTCTTTAAAGGACAATTAAAGCTTATGTATTCTAAGCAGTTGTATTAGAAGCTGCTCTTTTCTGTTAACTCTTAAGCTTGTTGTTGACCTTCCTGAAACAGTGTGTGTAAAATGCAAATAACCATTGAATGAGCTGCATTGAAGCAGAGACGTTTATTTATAAGGAAACTTAGGAGGAGTTGATACTTGTAACCTGGTTTGACGTACTTAATGCGTTTCTTTTGATTTTTTGCAAGCACTAACTGTATAAAGTGAGCTTTAAAGGGAAACACTTTGGCCTGGTCTATGTACAGCTCTTCTGCAGTGTTGAAAGTGTAGTCTTACTAGTATAGAAGTGCTCGTCACCAAGCTGTTACTTGGAAAGCTGATCAGATTGCCATTGTGTGGAGAGGTAGGAGAGGAGTGGGAGAGAAGAACTTGATAAGTACAGATAAAATCCTCTTAAACATACACCTTTCAAACCCATTTCTCTGCAGGCTCCCCTATCTCTCCAAAGTTTCCTAGCTATGCCAGCCCCAGCTTGTTGAAAGCTCCTTTTCAAACACAGTACCTTTTTTCTAAGGTGTCTCCACGTTGCTGTGCTTCTTTTCCAGAGCTGCTTTCATCTTCTTTTTATTCTTCCCTCTTTTTCCTTGCTTGCATCCTGAGTCCTTTGCATGCTGCCATGCTTCTTTCTTTTTTCAATTTTTTTAACCCTTCCAAATGAGTTGGCTCTGGTTTATGTATGTCCCAGATCCCTCCCCCTCCCAGCATCCTCTAGAAAATGGTTAATTGGTGTCAGCTGCCTGGGTTCCCCCATATGATTAAATTAATGTTCAGGCTGGAGGAGGCCACAAGGTGTCTATTATCAGTATAGCTTCTTTCCCTTTTTCTGTACATACTATACTGCTGGAATTGTACTTACAGTAGGGAACTATATGGCTGAGGCTAAATAAGTACAATTCATGCCATACAGGTTAAGTCCTGAGCCTGTGTATGGGATATGAAAGCTTAGGTACAGTGGTATCCTGTGCTGCCTTCTTAAATGTGTTTTGTAGGTGAACTGGAATGCTCTTTTAAAAACAATGGAACACTGAATTAACAGAATACACGTCTGCAAAGGCTACAACTACAAAACCTCCTGTTTCAGACAGTCTGGTTGAAGAAAAATGCCTGTTGTGGGAGCTGATAAGAAAACAGCAGCCCCCATTTATCAGCTTTTGAAGGCTGTCCATTGTAGCAAAATGAGAACCTTGAGACACCCGAGAATCTCATCAGTTCTTATCCATGTCAAATTCTATAAAAGTTGTTGTCTTAAGTTCCAGCATGTTTTCTTGTTTATTTGTGTCGCTTGATCCTAATAAAAGCACGTTGTTCTTAGCTCATGTGAAAGTGCCGTGAGATCCTTAATTGGAAGGCACTGAAGAAATGCAAAAATGGCATTTGCAGCAAAACATGAAAAATGCCGGGGTTTTTAAAGAAGTCTCTCTGTTCATCTATTAGCTATTTTCTGTAGTATTGATCAAGTGGCTGACAGTCTAGACGTTCTTGTAGAGCATTTTACTACCAAATTAACTGTGAAGTAGAGTAGCATTGACTGAAGTGTTTGGTGCTGTAAGAGTAATTCTTGACAATAGACATTGACATTTTGTCTTGCAAAGAAAAGCTATGCAGCTCTCTTAACTAAAGAAGGTCATGTTTTTCCTGTGCCCCAACTATACCTGTAAGTTTACTACATAGATTGTACTACTGAAAGTCATCTTTTGAATACGGAAACTGCACTAAACTCAGTCTGCTGCAGAGAAATCTGATTTCAGACCTGACCTAGTTACAGGCAGCTCTTCAGAAGACTGATTGTAGAATTCTTCTTTTGCATGGTAAATAAATACTGTGAGATTTGAGATCTTGAGCACAGCTTTTGACCTTGATTTTTTTATTTTTCTTCACTGAAATAAACATCGTGACTCATCCCCTCACTGAGTAAGGTATACACTTTGAACACAAGCATTGTTTTAGGTTTAATTATGTTCTGATACTGCAGGAAAGCGAAATATTTTACCTTCAAAACTATGCAAAATTTGTGTGTAGTGGCATCTGATGCAAAGACAAGAATTCTTACATTTCTGTGAACCGGATTTTGGGCCACGGATGAACAGTTTCTCTGAGTAGCGGTGGTGTGGTTCAGATGTAGCATACTGAGCAGCCAGAGCTGATTGTAACCTTGTTTCAAAACGTGTCTTTGCTATTTTACTACCAGACAAGTATTTTCATATAAAGACTGCGTTTGATCGGTTTGTGTTTCTCTTGGAAGGACTCTGGATTCTCAAGGCTTGTTGCTTGCTTCTGCGCGTGCTGTCTGTTGTTTTATGAAGCCTCTCAGCTTTGATGACCTACCAGTGTCAGTGTCCTCGGGCGAGTCGGGGACACTGGGCACAAAGCGTGAGAGCCTACAAGTGATGGCTTCAATCTATGCACCATTAAAGTTGTCCATGCCTTTGAACTAGGAGCTGGTGTAATTACCTGGTGCCGCAATAGTTAATTATCATGAAAGGCTTACCGATCAACTTCCTCCTGCTGTGTACATGTGTATATAGACATTGAAGCCTCTGACCAGTCTGAAAGTTTAAAAGAAAACTGTTTTAATCAGTGTCCATCACTGGATAAGCGCTAATTTAATTCATGATTGTTTACAAATTGGGAAAGAATAAACAAAAGGGAATATCCTGTTTGGGTTGGGGCTCTGAAGAGCCTGAGCGTTATTTTTGTAAAGGGAAAAACAGCATTCTTTGTGCCATTTCATGTGCCTGTAAAATAATTTTTTATATTCTATTAACATCCTGGGAAGGAGCGGGCTGCCTTTGTTTTCTAGTCAAGTTTTCGAGCATTTTCCTCAATAACCTGCATTGGAAAGTGAGACCTGCCTAAAAGACTGCCCTTTGGGACCAGTGAGTGCATTCTTGTATAGTTGTCATTTTGTGTTTACTTGTGGTAAATGAAAGTGTGTTTCTGGGACAAGGATACAATTATTGCAGTGGGAAAGGTGGCCTTGTATTTGAGACAGTCTTCACTGTGTAAACTTTAAAACACAATATGTAATTTAAAGACCATGATCTTCAGGCAATAATACTGAGTGTAAGCATTTAAAGTTTATTTTGGGGATCATAGCTCGTTTTATTTTTTGTGCTATAAGATTAACAGTATTAAATGAATTATATTCTTAGAATATACGGAGTGTTCTTTCTTAAGATTAGTGCCTTTTTAATTTCTTACTCCACTTACTTCATAGAACTGGTCCCAACATCAAGCCACTGATATTTTCTTTTCCCCAGTGCCCTCTTTGTACAGTTTAAATAAAACTTGCCTCAACTTACAGTATTATTTGTTGTCTTTAGTCTTAAAACCATGACAATATTAGCAAGCAGATTATTTAAGTCCTTACTCTGTCATTATGATGCCCTGTTCTGTGGGTGAATGCGAGCGCCAACTGAAGTTTTCCAGAATCAAAGGAAGAATTAAGCAGGAGAAAATGCTGTTGCTGGCCTGAATGATCCCCTCCCGTTCCCTCCTCGTGCCTCTTCTCAGACAATACTGCTGTGCTGTGTGGGTTCACCTGAAAAAAAAAAAGACGCATCTCTGGTTAGACAGATTATCGCTGTCTCCACCCTCACACCAGACGCTTCGATGCTCTTCCTGTCACTGTATTTAATGCTGCTCTTTTGCCAAGGCCTTTAAAGGTCTCTCTAGAAACCGTGACCTTCTTTTACTGTGATACCCTTGACTGTGCTTGTAAGAACGACTGGTTTACATGGACAGTTTGAATTTAGTTTGTTATTGTTTAAATAAATAAGGCATATCCTGTGCTGGTTCTGGAGAGGGGAAGGGCTGGCGTTCCAGCTACCAGTGAAAGGTGTCAGTGTAATGTGTCAAACGGCTACTTTTGCAAGTCAAAAGCAGGAGGTTGTCTTTTGCCTGTTTACGGTCAAGCCAGATGTAGAGAGCACTAACTACAAGTTAAGGCATTTTTTTTAATACTTGGGATCATTCAGTTGAATCATTAACATGTTGAAACTTGAGAGGATCTTATGTTGGAGCAAACCTGAAGAGGAACATCAGACACTCGACTGCTGCAAAGGCGAAGTCTAAAAAGTTTGTGTTGTTTCCCTGGACTCTGTAGGTATGTTCACAGCCTGGTGTTTGTCTTCTCTGGAGTTCAGATTTCCATGTCATGTTAATAAACAGTCATAGCCAACTCTGCAGTGTCTTATCATCTAATAGTCATCTCTGGCAAGTTACTTCTCAGAGAAATCAGTAATTCAGGTCAAGAAACCGGCACAGGTAAGGTGCATGAAGCAGGTTTGATAATCCTGTTTCTGTGGGTGCTTTTTGGTTTCTCACCAAAGCTGGAAGTGTTCACCAGCTGCTGCAGCTGCTTCTGACATCTCCAGAAGCTCTTGCTTTCCTATTTATGCAGCAAAACCAAGCGTCCCCAGCTGTGCTGGCTGACTGCTTCCTGCATCGGAGTGCCCAGCACGGAGCAGCAGCACTACCCTTGTCTGCAGCGAGATGCCTACAACGCAAACGAGCGCCCGTGCTGCACACCCTCTAGGGCAAGGGTGGGCCACCAGCTGCAACAGCACGAGTGTTCTGGTGGCAACCAGGCTTCTCTCACACAAAAACAGCCTTTCCCTGATTTAAATTTGAACTGGTTTAGTTAGGCCAGTCTGACACCAGCCAGCATGAAGTCCTAATTTTTAGGTGCAAGCCAACTGGGATGAGCTGGGTTTACCAGTTTGTCACCCGCATTTAATTTAAAGGTTTTATTTCTAGACCAGGGCAGTAACAAACACCCCTTTAGATTCAACCAGAGGTAGCCCTGCCTCAGCTTACACCAGTGGGAAGTACACTTGAATAATAAAATCCTGCCACAGCAAAAGAACACATTTCCTTCTAATTTTTTACATAATTTACAATAGTGTGGGTTGTGCACGTAGGAAAGGTTTGCGGTCAGCAGTAAGCACAGCTCACCTGGGAGCCGCTGGAGCAATTTCTGTCCCTTACGCTGTCTCCTCTGCCTTGTTTTAGAGGGCAGATCAGCTGCTCCCGTGGCAGCTGTTAAACCACAAGTCACAGCTCACTGTGATAAGGTAAAGCAGGTCCCATTTCAGGTGACCTTGATACCCCGAGCTGCAAACTGTGGTGGTGACTGACAAGAAACCATCACAGCTGGCCCGAAGCGAGCCGCCTCTGAAATCTGAGCCCCAAGAGCTTTCCTACAGCCAAAGTTGCACCGATTACTGTAACTCATGGACTGTTGCATGCCCACCTTGAGTCAGGTTTATCCACGCGTTGTTCCAGCTGGAGCAGCCTCCATGGGAGCAGCCTGAGAACCCAACACCCATCACTGTGACTCGGACCCATCTCCATGGGGGTTCCTGCTCTGGCCGGGCATGAGCCTCAGGAGCTAAAAGCTGAGCTGCTGCCGCTGCTCAGTGCAGTGATGGCAACTCCTGGGGGAACGCAGCAGCGCCTTGTGTGTGAGACACAGCCTCACCTGTGGAAGGTGCCATCCACGCTGTGTCTGAGCAGGCAAGGGGGAGCGAGAGGTGACAGGGAATTAATGCAGCGCTCTCCTCAGATAACCTTCCCCGCACCTGCTCGCTTCATTCCAGGCACTTTGTAACCAGAACCCTCCCTGCACGAGTTACTAGTCTCACCCGCCGCTGGAGCACCAAACAATCAGGATCAGAGCTAAATTGGGGGTATCCGTAGGGAACCGGCTCCTGCTTTATACGTCCTGGCTGGTCCAACAAGGGCAGCTGAAAGTCAGCGCTGAAAAGTCCTCCACTTGTAATCTTGCCTTTGGTTTAGAAATTAAGCACTAAAGCACAAGAAGCAGCAGGATCTCGGGGAATGTTAACACCCCTCCACTGCTCTGTGTTCCCACCTGCACTATCTAATGAATCCTCTCAGAGCCTGGGGCAAGAAGAGCTCTCACTTGCTCTTTAGAGAGTGGGGGGAGGCAGAAAGGCAGCACTGGACACGCTGCTTTAGCTTTCCCCAGCAGCCCCCGCAGCTGAGTCGAGTCCGCTGACTCGGGGGGAGCAGTGAGTCAGAGGGGAGGGTGCTATTTTGAAAAGACAGAAGGGACTGACATAAGTGAACAACAGGAGCTGGTTTGAAAATCTTGGCACTCTGCTCCCATTCAGCCCACTGGCGCTCGGCAGCCAAGCCAGGCAACAACATCCCCAGGGATGCTCCTAACAGAAGAGATGACAAACTCAGCCAGGCACTGTCACTCTCCTTGTCATTAAAAACATAAAAAACGAACTTGCCCATTTTTCATTACTGCAAAGCAACGGCCCTGAGTATTTCTTGACTCTAATGTCATGGTTTTCAAATGTATTTTATGTTCCTTTTCTAATTGAATCTGGATTATGAGGTAGTTCAGGGGAATCTCACTGGGACTTCCACACACTGAACCAATTTGTCATCTTGGACTGTCTCTGTTTTGCCCTCTTCTTGTGACCAGTGATATCGTTAATCCACTGACCTTGAAAGGAAACAGCTTTTCCCTTTCCAGGTATTGCAGCTGGTGATCTGGCTCTGAGTTTGCAGCGACGGCCGACACACACAGCACTGGGCTGGCTTCCTGCTGAACATCCAGCCTCACGCACTGCAAGGCATAAAGGGGAGATAATTCATCACATTTGGCTGTCTTTATGTACAAAAGAGCCGTTACCCTCAAAGGTCAAATACCTCCCACTGTCTGCAAATACCTGGAATAGCTGTGGCTACTCAGCACCTCGGGGAATTAGATCTAAAATTAACAAAGATAATTTCCCTGCAAAAAATAGTACCTTGGCCTGGACATGGGACGCACTGGGGGGAACCTGAAACAGAAAGGCTAAAATTGGCTCCAGCCTGAAATTCTGCTGACTGGGCTAACACAGGTCTGACATGCAGGTAAGGTATCAGTGCTATTGGAAATCTCTGGCCAAAACCAAACTGCAGGACATAACCCAGCAGCAGCAGAAAGGTTATTTCCAGTACTCAGTAACAGCTCCTGCCGGTATGGGGCTGAGTGAACCTCTGTCCCCAGTGACCATCTGATCAAAGCAGAGGCAGGCGATGGGATAGAAATAGCTCTCCAACCCAGGCTTCGAGCAAGGGTTTGAGCTGAGCGGCAAGAGTAGCCCACAGACCTCCATGATGGTGTTTGTGGTATCAATGTTGGCCTAAATTTAAATAGGCAAAAAGAAAGACCTGTGGGAGAGCAGCCCAGGAGCAGAAAGCGTGCACGGTCCAGGGCAGTAAAGATGTAGGACTTCCATCCGTCAGACGTGCAGGACTCATGCCTCCCTCGCTGCAGTGCCCCGATTTCAGCTGCACAATGCGGTCCTGCAGCCCAATGTGGCATTGGAACAGCTATGGAAAATGGAGGGGAGTAGAGGGAGGAGACGATGTACCTGAGAAGGACAGACAGATTTAACACCCCTCTCTGCTGCCAAATGCTCCGTGGGCTCTGTAGTCATCACCTAAAATAGAGCCACAGCCTGTGCCTCCTCCAAGAGACAGTCCCTGCTGGAAACGTGTCAGGGCATTGCTAGGGCAGCAATTTACAGCAAAGGGAGCTGCTTGGGGAGCTGCTGACACCACATCCCCACTCTACCTGGCTCCTTTCCCCCACCATTCAAGCTGCCTGTTGATGCTTGCTGTAGCCTGGGAACCTGACACAGGGCTCGACCCAGCAAGGAATGTAGGCAGGGTTTGGGCAGAAAAGAGAAAAGGTCCTACATTAACCTTGGGGTGCCAGTCAGAAAACCACCACACATGGCTGTCATCAAATGCCCAAGACACCCTGACACAAGGGGTCCCTCCCAGTCCAGTTCCAGCCTGGCAGAAGCTGAGCGGCTCTGAGGCAGTCCCTGCAGCAGCTTCGTCTCTCTGGGACCAGCCATGCTGCCCCAGAGCAGACACATCCTCCCACGGAGAGCAGCTCCTCCTGGGTAACCACCTCCTCCTTCGCTTGTTTTGCTGCCAGGGTCCCTCCCAAAATGTGAGCTGTTTCAGCCCCAGCTTGCCCTTGACTCAGTCTCCATCAGCACCTGAACAAGATGGGTCACGCCAAACCCCTGCTCCACACACGCCAGGACAGCACAGGAGCTTTGTCCCTCCTGCACTTAACCACAAAACAGCAACGCAGCTGGTTTCTTGGGTCTCCCCATATTTTCCATCACCTTGGGATGCCCTTGCTGTGGCTTCCCGGCCTCAAAATCTTTGCAGCAACCCCCCCGCCGGCTGCCCCAGCTGTGCCCCTGCTGTCCCCTGGCAGGTCACACGCAGTCACTGGGTGGCACTGTGCCCCTGCCTGTGCAGCCACCCGGCTCCATCCTCCTCCTGCGCTGGGAGTGCTTGGGAGAAACCCCCAGCTGGGGCAAGGGGCCAAGGCTCTCCTCACCAAAGTGCCCCTCAGCCCCGGTGGAAGCTGACAGATGTCCAGGGACCCTGGAAGCCCACAGGAGGTGACCCCCAGGGCCCAAAAGCAGGCTCCCACTGTCTCCTTAACCAGGCTTTCTTTCCCCACTACAGTTATATTTTCATTACCACAGTAAAAGGAGATCAACTGCACCTTTACAATATCCCCCTCCATAAAACTAATAGGCCAGGCAATTGGGACAGCCCTGTGAAGTACTTTATAGTCTGGACTCGAGGAGTTCGTGCTGCAGCTCACAGACCGTCCCAAACCCAAACCCTCGAAAATGCAGCGTTACTTCTCCCTGCTGCTCTACCCCTTTTCGGGCTGGGAGCAGTGTGAGGATGAGAACAGCACCCTGTTGCCTTCCTGCCTTCACTTGTCTCAGAGCCCCACTCGGCTCCAGCAGCAGAAGGCTGTTTGGAGCATCCATAGGGACAATGGTTTCTTCTTTCCAGGGCACCGTGACACAGCTCTGCCCTGATTCTGGGAGCTTTTACACCATCAGGGTGAGTCAAGGGCCAAGACACTGGGCCAGGGCAGAGGCCTGGGAGGTTTCTTTGTAAACACTTTGCTTCATTTGCAGTTGAAAGCCAGAGGCCAGGCTCACCCTTGTGAGGAGCACACAGCTCTTCTTGACATGATGATGGCAAAACCCTGCTCAGCTCTGCAAGTCCCTTCCCTCCACACCGACACCCTGTGTTTGTTTGGGAAGCGGGAGGTGACACATTTAGTGCAACCAGGAGCCCTGCTTCAGAGGGTACCTGGTGGGGTTGGAAGGACAGGACTGGTTTTGCTTCATACTTTGCTGGGACCTGGCAGATCTCAGTGGTATGTTCTAAACCTCCATCAGCCTGAAACTGGTCCTGGCTCCAGAAGTGGCTGGGTGTATGGCTCTGGAGAAAGCAATAACCAAAGGGAGTGATGGCTGCCCACCTTCCTTCCTCCTGATGTGTAAAAGCAGCCTGAAAAAAAGTTTCTTTAAATTGTTCCCCCTACATTAGACCTTCCAGGGAAATTTAGCACAAATGCAACATCGGTGGCACCAAGGGAATGGACCCTGAACAACTCAGAAAGGAATTAATTACTTTGTTGGAATCCTTCTCTCTTTAGCTGCCACCTATAGCTCCAAGCTTTGACAAACAATTGGGAAAAGGGCTCTCTGCTGAAAATCAATGCTCTTTAGAGGTAAGAGCTAAAGATCCTCCAAGGAGTACGCTCTTGAGAAATAAAGTGGAGGCAACTGTTCCTCTACCATTAGGGTAGAAGACAAATGACAGACAGGAAAGCAGAAGGTTTCCACATCTCCATAAAAGTCAGAAGGGAGACAAAGAGCCCATTTCTCCCCTCTGCAGTGTACCGTCTTTAATCTCTCTTTACTCTCTTATTGTCCCCACCTACCCCGCGGGACAGAGTCACGTTTAGACATGCTGAAAAGCTTAACTAGCATTTGCAAAAATGATTCAAGATCCCCAGACACCAACTGCCAGAGACGTGCAAAGTGTTACTGCTGGTCCCTTTGGAGGACAATCCGTTCCTCAGTGCCTGAGCTGCCAGCACACAGGTTCCCCGCTCCTGGGTGGGCCAGGCAGGTAACAAGAACGTGCTAGGCAAAGGGAGCAACACCAGAAACCCCCACAACTCCTCACATTAAATCCTCCTTAATGTAATATTACAGTGTATTCACTCCAGGGAATTTTGTAAAACAACTTCCAGTCCCACTGTAGCCACCCCAAGCATCGCAGTACCGGGAGCCTGCAGCAGAGCTGGTCTCTGCCCACAGTGAGACGTGGCCCTCCCAGCGCTTCTGCTGACTCCACCACCATTTTAACATTGTGATGGGATGGGAGCGTTAGAACACAACGCTGCAGCTGAGTGACCACCATGGGCAGCACTTTGAGACTAAAATGTCCTTGAGTACCTGGTTTTAAAGTTGGGACTAACTTCATTTGGACTCCACATCAGAGCTCTGTGCTGCCTCATGAGAGAAGGGAGCACAGCTCCAGCTCCATAACCAAAAGTCTCTTCCTTTAATCCAAGGACAAGATTTCTTTGCGAAGCACACCGTGAGCTGCCCTCCCTATATTCTGTACTGTCCGCTGACGTTTGTATTTCAGACTAATTGCCTCTAGATCATCTGATCTTGCCCAGCTGTCTAAAAAAAAAACACCACCCTGCGTTCCACCTGGACCTCTTTGTCAGAGGCTGTGAACTCATCTCCATCCAGCACCGGGATGGATTGAACAAACTGAAGTAGTATTTTATTGCTGAAGCATAAAACATGGGAATAAACAAGCACCAAAGTGCTACTGATCATTAAAACCAGATGGGAGCCCATTTACTGCCTCCAACAGCGAGATGCCACCGCTGCTCTGCTGAGGCCTCACTGAAACAGGAAACCCAACACATGTATCTGGGAGGTGCTACAGGCAGCCCCTGCAATTCAGGCCGGGGTTATCCGTGCTGCCCTCTCACCACCACCCCGAGGATGACCAAGGAATGACTGATCTTTTAGTCCCGGCTTCAGAAGGACAGTCACTCCTGTAAGGTTGTGTCTATGTGAAATTAGGAGACAAGCAGCCAGTTCCAGGGCCAGTCCCACTGTCCATGGGAGAATCACAGGCCAAACTGTCACCACACGCAGAGCAGGGACTAGGTTGTGTTTCAACAGTATTTGTCCAAATGTACCTCAGAGAACAATCAGATTCTGGTCATCCCTGTGCAGTTCAGCTCCTGGGTGGTGGATTATCCAAAGCAGCCCAGGTCTGACCTCATTTCCTTACAGATCAGTGCTGTCTGGCACAGGAAGCTAAGAACCACGGTGGGAAGAAGCCAGGGGCTACTTCCTCTCCTTCCTAATCAGCACATTCACTGCAGATAAACACACAGCCAGAGCATCCCCAACGTCTGGAGTACTAGAAACTGGCCCCCAGAAACAGCTCTACCCTGCGTACCCCAAGCTACAAGCTGAGCTCACCCCCTGCTGAGACCGAAGCTTTGCACCTTTGCCTTCAAGTCCCACCTCCCCGTGGCAGGGAGCCTCCTCAGCAGCCCCAAATCCCAGCGCTGAGTGAGGCTGGGGGAGATTCCTCGGGCTGCCCCTGCAAGAGGAGATGCAAATGGAGTAGGAGACTGCTGGAGAAGCAGAGACAGCCAGATGCTTTTACACTTCAAAGGAAACGGGGCCCTGTGAGGCTTTCAGGAATACGAACAAATCGATAGACTCCTTTTAAACACCAAGCACATTTGCTCAAGTGTGAGGCAATTAGTCCCCAAGGATGGAGGCAGGACAGGGCCATTAACAGACATACGGGCAGGATGAAACGAGGGATGAGAAACATGTGGCACAACTCCACGTGAGACTGCCAGCCCAGTCTGATGAGTTGGAAACTGTGCCGCCATTCTGGCCTCATGTTCTCATCTATGATTTTCAAAATGCTGTTATGTCCCCAGGGGCTCTACAGGGAGCACATTAGTGTCATTCAGCCTATGTCAGTGCAATGCTCAGCACAGCCCTTTGGTAAACAGGGCGGTTGAGATCACATCCCCTCCACTGCTCAATTGTTCGTTGCTTTTATCCCTGGAGGACAACCAGGGATGCCTGGAAGGACGTGGGAGGGCTGACTAACACTTACTGGACCTGCAGCAATTCTCAGTTCCTCCTCACCTGAATGCTGCTGGGTGATGCTCCAGCTGCTCTGGACAGATCTGTTTCCACAGAGCCCCTTCTAGATGGTATAAAAGAGCCAAAAACAGATTGTGGGCAAGCAGAGGGCTGGCTGCTCAGCAGGAACAGAGCCAGCATGGGGACAGACACCATGGTGTGACAGAAATCAGGCCTGACTCATCCCCTTCTACTCTATACCAGCATCTACCCTTAATGCACTGTCTCCCAGTGAGGGTGTTACGCAGAGCTCCCAGGTGCCAGTGCTCTGTGACTGTGACCCAGCAGATGGGAGCTGGAGTGACAGTGTCAGCACGCGGGAGGTCTCTCTTGTGAACAGCTGCTGTGTTTTACACGTACAGTCTTATTTTTATAATGAGAGGCAGAGATACCAAAACTGAGCAATGTTTTACGCCTGGCTGCATGACCGACGGTGTGCCTGTCCTGTATCTTGAGCTCCCTTTATGGAGGCACAAAATATTCCCTGTTCAGTAATAATAGGAGAGGAAGAAATAAAAATCTCAGCATGTCCCTAAAGAACTGTAGGAGATGGAAATGAAATCCATCCATTACACTCACCAAGCACGGTGCTGTCTGGGCAGGAACACTGCAGTCGTACACCTGCACACCCAAAGAAAAAAAAAAGGAGTATTAGAGAAGTGTCAGAGGCAATCCAGCACTCCACAGCAGGGGACTTCATGCCATAAACCAAGCTCACGTGACTCAGAAAAACAAAAAAGGAATAACACTAAATCAAGCCGGGCAGCACCACTTGTTCCTCATGGCTGCAGTGCCTCCCCTCACCCCTGCACTGAAGGATTGCTTCACCCTGGGTTAAACTTTTGTCTGCTGCTGCCGCCCAGGCCTAGGCCTGGAGAACACTTTGGCGCTTGCTCTGGGCAGTGCACAGCACAGAGAGGAGGAGAAACGCTTTCCCCAAATGCTTCACTCTGTCTCACGAGCCTGCAAGCTGCTGCGTTACTTCTGCCTGGGTTTCTCCTGCCCAGGTTTGCTGTAAAGTCTAGATGCCAGCTTTAAACCTTACTACTTTCACTCTGCAAAGCACGACAGTGAAACCATCTTACCTGGAGCTGCCGGGAGCACGCTGCTTCTTCCAGCCAGGGGAACCCAGAGTCAAGCCCTAGAGAAATGGGCAGAAACAGGCACCCTGTACAACAGCAAAGGAACAGCAGCAAAGCACTGGTGCTGAGCAGCCAGCCTCTGGGTGCACTTTGGGGCCGGCATCGCTCAGGGCAGAGGCGGTAAGTAGGACAGATTCACACAATTTTCATGGTTGGAAGGGACCTCTGAGATCACGGAGTCCAACCAACAGACCACCCCCTCCCGAAGCTTTGGGGAAAATCTTTGGTCCTCCCTTCCTCCAGCTGGCCCGGGACAGTTTTACTCCTTCTCTCTTTGCTCTTGGCCAATCCCAAAGTGAATTCAAGGCTGAGGGCAGGGGAACAGGTACAGACACCTGCAGCCTGAACATTTGGCTGCTGATGAGCAGGAGAGGGGCTGGCAGCTGCCTGCAGCTCCTGGGCAGGAGGAATTTGGCTTTGTGCCGGTTCAGCCCCGCACAGCGGGTGCCAGCTGCTGTTTGTTGTTGTCAGCCAAATGCTGCATCCCCCCTGCTAAGAGGCTCCTTTTGGGATCCCAGCCTGGGCCTGGCGAATCAAGTGGCTTTTAAGCTCTGCAATAAAAAAACATTTGACTTGAAGAATGTTATTCCTGGGACGGGCTTTGCACTGCTTGCTTGGATTTACTTAAGGTGACCCAGTACATACACTGGCCAAGGAAATGCACTGCAGGAGTCTCCCAGGATGCTCACCAAGGACCAAATGACACCCTGCCCTGCTGGGCAGTCAGGTCAACCCAGAAGGGAGCAATGAGTCCAACTCAGCCCAGCTACAAAGCAATTCAAGTGTCCCAGCCCATCTGGGCATGGAAACGCTGCTCTCCAGGATGCCCCCACACCTTTCCACAGGTAAGGAGCCTCCCCCTGTGCCCACACTGAGCCCCCATGGGGACAGGCAGACCCTGCTCCATATCACACACATGAGGACACTGGTTCAGCCTGGCCAAAGATGCTGACCTGATGGGGCCAGATGGTGTGTTTGGTTTGCACCAACTGAGCACATCTCTCTCCCTCCACCACTGGGAAATCAGGTAAGCTCTTATTGAAACCAGCTGGTAGCTTCTCCTGCAAAGCCAGAGTGACCAAGCGGGTACAAGCACAGAAGCCACACCCTGGACCAGGCGAGAAGGGTTGCCTACGAGGACTTGCCATATGTTTTGTGAATCATGGGGAAAGGTGGGCACTTCACTGCACTGCCAGGAAGCAGCATCACAGGAGCTCTGTGGCTGCACACCAGGATGAGGCTGTCTGTGGAAGGAGAACTGCAGCATTGGCAAGAAAGCTTTTTTCTGCCATCCCCATCTGTATCGAAGCAGTGTCAGACAAGGCTTAAGGCTGCAAAAACCAATAGGAGAAACCAAACTAAATCAGGATCTTTATTTCCCATAGAAAATTTACCTAGATCCCATTTATAGTCCATTTGACCTCATCCTTATGTAACTCCTCTGCAGAAGAGGAGCAGAAAACACAGAGAAAATAAACAATTTGCTGCAAAGAATTAGTGCAAGAGACTGAGTCACATCTAGCAATGCAAGCAGAAAACCTGGGGCTCACTCAATACACTGCAGAGAACAATGAACTCTGAGATCAACCGTGTGTGTCATGCATGTACAAACTGGCCCCAGGTAACATGACTAAAGTGGAGCCACTGGTGTGCTTGAGACAGATGCACAAAAAACACACTTTCAAGTTTATTTTATTACTCTTAATGGCCTGCCTTCCACATGTCTCATTTCCTTTTATTGAAGCTGTCAGAGAGGCATTACATTATCTCACATGCGTGCAAAAACAGCGTTTCAGTTGAGCTCACACAGACTTTTAAATGCCACAGCTGAAGAAAACAAGACAGTGGGAACTGCAAAGGGAGGAGGCGGCAGCAGAGTCCAAAGCACACACCTACGGGCAAAATTTCCAAAGGCTTCACAAACCAGCCAAGCCGCAGTCTCTAACGAGAGACAGGCAAGCGAGGAAAGGGAAGGTCCTTTTCTAATAAGCTGGATGATTCACCGAAGAAGGGCAAGGAGTCCTGTTGCAACAGAAGGCTGATGGCTCATTAATTAATGGCTCATCCTAGGCAGAAGGCTGAGTCTGCCCCGTCTGCCAAACCAGCTCTACGGACAGGCCCATGGGGCAGCAGCACCTGCAAAGCTATTCTGACGGTCTGGAAAAAAAGAACATTACACCCATATTTGCACAGGAGTTTCCCTCTGCTGCCCAGTGCTCCTCAGTTCCTCATACCACAGCAGAGTTTTCATCCTCATTAGCACCCTATGACAGAGGGAAATACAACCGACCTTCAAAGATAAAGAAAGAGATCTAACCAATTAGCCTGTAGGGGGGATATATTACTTTCCCTTCCCTTGTTAGCATGGCACAGGGGAGGGGAGAGGGGGCAGTGATCATGGCAGGGTACCAGCAGGACAGCCTTGCAGAAGTTACCTCTCCCAGGGTCCCTGTGCACGGGTCTAAGGGCACTGAACTCCCTAGCCAGCCTTCTCACCTGATTTCCAAGATGTGGAAAACAGTGGTGGCAAAATCAGCTACTAATGGTCAGAATATTTTTCTCATCCACAGAAGACACAGCTGACCTGCCTTCACGTAGCTGGAATTTGGACAGCAGGAAATCACAATATTCTGGGGTTAAAAAACAATCTCCTCTATGTTATTTTCCCTAACTAGATTTCTTTTTACTGAGTCACTTGCATTCACATGCGTGTCATGCACAGCAGGTATAAATAATTACTGGCCAGGGCGCTATCAGAATAGAGGCTAATGGGGTATTATGTATATATACTGTGGTGAAGCCTGACCTTTATTTAAGGGCTGCACATCTCACACCCATCCTATGAAGCTGAGGGGAAGTACTTGGCTGCTCTCTAAGTATCATGATTATAGTACAAAAGCAGTTAGCAATATACTATTTAAATAAGAAAGTGGTCATTGAAGTCGAGCTTCACAAATTTGCAGGGCTACTTTTCAAAGTCATTTGAACAATAATAAAGATGACTCAACATCTCTATGCTATGCACACACGTGGTGCCGACCTGGTACCCAAACAGAGCAGCACACAGCTGCTCCCAGTGTTCCTGCACACCAGACCTGACACACTGGTGGTCACAAACCTGCCCAGGTCTGCTCACAGCTCTTGCTACACACACACACACACGTGCGCACACATGCAGAGAAAACCATTTGGCATCCAGACTAAATGACACATCTCACTGCCTACTGATGGCTACAGGCCACACAGTAGTTTAAATAAAGTGTTAAAAGAAAACATTCCCTAAATGACACCTAGGAACACATCTGTCCTCCCTGAGAAACAGAGAGCCTGTCTCAAACAAGACCCCGTTGCCAGGGCCATTCTGTCACTTTGGCAAACAGGGATGCTTCCCCCTTCTAATACGAAGATAAAGAGAAATCCTCTTTGCAAGGCAGCGTGGAGCCTGGCCAAACAGCTCCTCCCCACAATGGGACCACAGAGGTAAAGGAGGTGAAACTGCTCGGATAACTAAACATGGCAGCAGATCCCTACAGACTTCCAAACAGCAGCAAGATGACTTCACCGAGCACCCTGGGAGGCGCTGTGCTCACCAGCAATGCAGCGTGTAACTCCGTGCCTACAGGGTATTCATTAAAGTATATGCCCAATGAGTGATGCCAGGCCAGTGGGAACTGCCTACTGGCAAAGCTTGTTCAGAGTGTAGCACTATTACCGCAGCTATAAATTATAATTCTCCAGGGGTGGAAGAAGGGAGAAGTTCACAGTGAAAGGGTTCCTTTTCCTCAAAAGGAAGAGCTTGAAGTGACACAGCCAGCACTGCTGTTCATGGCCCTCTTTCTGACAACCACAGCCCTTTGGAAACCCCCAGAGCAGCCCTCACATCCTATGAACAACCTCCCTCCACCAGTAGAAAGAAAAGTGTTTCACTAACCTCAAATCTAGGGGTGACAGAAGAGGGATGGGGACGGGGGATATGCAGACACAACACTCAGCCTTGCTGCTGCTTCTCCTGCACGGGACAAACTCTTCCCTCCAGACTCACAGGCATTACTGTGTTTTACTCTCGTATGCTGCTGGAAGAAAGGCAAGACCCTAGCTTTAATTTGACTATACTGAGGAAACTGCTCAAGAGGGCACTGGGATAGCTTCTTTTGCTCGATTTTGGAATAATTCCCTACAGCTTCTTGGCCTCCTGGAGGACTTACTGAAACTCCTCAGCCTCTATCTCCTTGCATGCGAGTCCTGGAGGAAAGGATTTTGGAAACCCCCAAATGTGAGACACAAATAGCCTGGGACTGAGAGTCTGGCGGCTCTTTAAATACTGCTCTTGCAGCTCCTCTGCTGTCCTACTCCTGCTGGGAAAAAAAACCCACTGCAGAACACATTGATTCATCCAGACCCACACTGACATGGCCAGGGCAGCCACCAGTTTGGCAATTGCTTGTGAAATGCACTAAGGGTTGTTGTGCAAGGAGACAGGAGGGGAAGGTGTCCCATGCTACTGCATGCAGCAATGCCTCTTTGCCTAGTGTAGACAAGGCTTCAAGATCAACACTCCAGAACAAATATTATCTCATTTACAATTTTCTTTCAGTCTTGTCATTGGGAAGAGTTTTCCCTGTTCACCAGCAGGCGTAGGGGAACAGAGGGTACTGGCTCCACTCTGCCATGGTCCCGTGGGCATGTCCTGGAGCCCCCTGTGTATTGTACTCTGTGGAGAAGGCCGAGTAGCTCATTGCCCTGTACTGGCTGTGGGAAGGAACCACCCACTGGCCGAGGCCTTGCTCGGTGCCATAGGGACTGTACATGGGTGCTCGGGCCCCGGGTTTCCCAACAGAGTCTAGAGCCATGTTCACCACTCCTGTGTAGTCCTGGGGAGGAGGCAGAGGCGGGGGAAGTGGAGGCAAGCTGGTGAAGCCCTCTGGGAGCTGTTTGGAGTCATGCTCGGGCACTGTGGCAAGATCCAAGGGGTGGCACCTTGCCCGGAAATCATTCAAGGCCACGGCGTCACGGGTGGGAAGCTGCTGGCTGTCCCCGGCTTCGTGGAACCTGAGCCCCGAGGGCAGAGAGAAGAACAAGTCAAACCTACCGCAGCGGAAAACCACTGAAAACCCACACAGTTTCCCCGGGGAAAGGCAGGGCAAGCTCTTAGCATGCCCTCTTCCCCTTACCTACTGTTTCATCTTACTGTTAGCATGCATTTTAGTCCAAGTTGTCACAGAAAAACTAAATGCCCAAGAAAGTAAGCTCAGACAACTCTAGTTCTGGCTCAGCCCTAGTCTAGGCTCACTATAACTCATGCCTGAATTTGCAATAAGAAGGATGTGGAAAAAAAAATTAAAAAAAGATCACTGGAGTCCTGCCATTCCTCCAACACGCTTCCTTTGAAGGACAGGCAAGCTCTGTGGTACACAGAGCTGGCTGGGAGAGCATTTCAGGACAGCAAAATAAAGAGGGGCCTTAAGACACGAGTAAGGCCAGAATCAGTAGGTTTGAAGTAACATAGAAAGGCTTTGTTGTGGAGCTATCATCATGCTAATCTAGCACCTATGACCAAGGTATGCTGTCTAACAGAAAGGCATCCCTCTTCACTCCCACTGGCTGTTTTTCTTAGGAAATATCCAGTAGAAGAGGAGAAATCCCATCAGTTAAAGGGTGGGTTTGGACAAGATCACTGGGAGGTGGGACTCACCGATATGTCTGGTAGGATGGCGTAGGCACTTGCTGCTCTCTGGCCAGGCCCTCCCTCTGGTCAGCTGGCACTGGCGATGCTGCAGGAAAGGCATGGCTGCCATTCTGCTCCGAGACCCAGAAGGGGTATCCACTGCTGACCACGACGGGGTTACTCTCTTCCTTCACATCTGTGTTCTCATCTTTCTCAAAATCTGACTCACAGTGGGGAAAAGAAAGAAAAGAAAATGAGAAGGGAGAAGAGAGAGCCAGAGCTCACAGCTGTCTTCTAGTAGCTGTATTAATTACAGGACGGTGGAAGGAAACACACTAACACCTCCTCTGCAGCCATTCTGCCTTAAGGAACGAGCCCTTTGTGGCTTTTTTTTGCCCTTACACTGTGGGTTTTGGTCCTGCCCTATCCTCTCTGCTTACGTGTGCTACTGCAAGCAGCACTGTGTACTGGAGCAAGGAATTAACAAGCTTAAAATCAATCAAACCAAAAGAGTAAAGACTTATATGTTTTTTTTAAAATGGTATCAGTTCCCCCAGCTGCACCACAACCCAGCTGCACATGCAGAACTGCTGGCACAACTGTGCTGTCCAGAACCAAGAAGAAAGCATCAGGTGACACTGCAAGCCTGTATCACCATAGAAGAGAAATGTTCTGCAAGCACAGCCTATGACCACATGTGGCCACAAAGCACGGCCAGGCTGGGATGCTGGTGAGAGAGCTGACGAGCAGTCAGTAATGACAAGCGACTTGAGATCTGGGTCCTGTGGATCATTGCTAGAGAGTCAGAGACTCCAAGACATGCACAGCTCTCTTTAGGGACTCCACCAAGGCCACTCTCCCCAGACAGGGGGCAATGTTGCTGTTTCTTTTCCTTTCCATGGCCTGGGCACTGTTTGGAACAAACTCTCTGGGTTTGTTGTGATCAATATTACCACGTTCCTCAGCACTGGACTCCTTTTCCTCGGGCAGTTTCCTCTTCTGGCCCTTGGCTGGACTAGGCTTCTGGCACTTGGCTCGTCCTTCCCTGGAAAGAAACAAGACATAGGGCTGAGCTTTTACTTAAACTTTTTTGCTAAGATAAACATGCAAGGGATGTTGGGCAAATCCTGGAAGACAAAAAGATGGGATGAACCTCTCTGACATTGTGACTTACACCTCATCTAGCAAAGCACCCTGATGGGCCCTCAGGGAATACATCTGCCACAGCAGAATTGCAGGGTTAGCAATGCTGCCTGGCATGAGTGTGCCCTTCCAGCCAGAGCCCTCGCCCTGCAGGAGACTGGGGATGAACTGGTAAAGGGGGTTGCCCTTTGTTGGTAAAAAAGGCACAATCAGCATGGAAACTGAGCACCAGAGGCTTTGGTTCTGTAGTCTGTTAGTGCAGTCTATATAATATACAGGCAGGTGTGTAGTAGGGTGGGTCTTTTGCTTGAAAGCAACTTTCTCCTAAATGGAAAACGAGTCTAAGCTTAGTCAGAAATGATCATATTAGGAGAAGAAAAAAAGTCCATGTCATTTTCAAAGTTTAAGTAAGAAAGAGTCAGTTTTGGCCTTTTTCATCAGGAAATTAGATTATTATTTTTTTCAGGCATAAAATAACACAACCCAAAATCTCAGATATTTTCATAATATTTTCCACTTGGAAAAAACCCACATTTTCCCTCTCTCCATTGCCAATTTATGGTTGCATTTAATTTTTTTTTATTTTGTTTTTTAAGTCTCATCCACTAGCTGCCCTCAGACCAGACAGAAGATCTTGTTGGTATTGATATCCATCTTCTCTCTTGCAGACAAAATCTCCTGTTGGAAGAGATGCTTTTCCATACACAGGGAAAGCAGAAGAGGGAGCCTCCAAGCATCAGAATCAAGCTGATCTCAAAGAGACAAAACGATTTACTGTGGTTGCCTGTTATCACTGCCATTTACATGTCAGACTCCAGCTGCTCCAACTTGCAGGGGAACACAGGTCTCAAATTTGTCACACCTCCCACATTTCTGTACAAAATCTTGTATCCCCTCCCACTCCCTGACTCTCTCGGGAGGAGGCTGCACAGGGGAACATCCCTCCGAGATACAAGCAAATACAGCGTGCACAACGCAGCAGGCTCTGCAGAGCTGACTAGCAGAGTTTTGCTCAATGGCCTGGGGTAAGATTCACAAGCAAACTCCAGTTATAAATAAATTAAGATGGAAAAAGAGTTTACCTTCGAGTGTTCTTCCCATGCTCACGGAAACCTTTAGCAAATGGATTGTTGTCAATCTTGAGCTTTGTAATCTTAAAATAAAAGGAGCAAATTCAGTGTCATGGTGACTGGTTGAGTTCTTTACTGTTTCAAGACCTTCATCTCAGTATTTATCACAACAGATTATCTGAGGGCTTTGGGCATGCCCTTGCCACAGTATCTGAGCTCTTCCAGCCGCTCCCATTATTGATTAGGAACTGACATACAGATAGAAGTGACTTTGCCAGGGTTAGCATCTGATTCATGGGATTTATCTGACTAGAGAAACAGACAGGGTCAGTACCTACTATGTGGACATTTGCCTGTACTTTTTACTGCATTTAGGATTCTGTTAATCACTGACAACGCGCTCAATACAATCAAGGTGCATGTGCATGACTTGTTTCATCCCACAGTAGATGTTTTCTATAGGAACTATAATGTGCCTTTTTCTTTCCACTGTCCATCAGAGGCACCCTGGGTGGCAAGCTTGGAAGAAGACCCCTTCCTTTGCAAGATTTTTAAGAGTATTTAGCAACATGTCCAAGAGTAGCACTTGCCCGCTGTACCTGCTCATTCTGGTAGGCAGTAACAGAAGTGAAGACAGTCTCAGGGAAGCTGAAGACTTGGAAGATGCTCCAGCGGACACTGAAGAGGTCATCTGCCTGCACAATGTGGAACCGAGGCTTGTAACGGTGCATGGAGTGGAGGATGATCTGACACAGGGACAGACAAAGGAGAAAGTTTTTCATGTAGAATCACTGCCAACATGCTCTGCAAAGTCTCCTGTGGAGACTCCCAGGACACTCATTTCAAACTAGGGATGCCTGGCTCGGACTGGTGTCTCCACCGTGCCTCTACGGTGGCAGGACAGGCAAAAGCCTTCTCTTGCAGGGAGTTAAGAGGGCAGAAGGGCTGGGCTGAAGAAGGAAGAGAGGGCACTTGGATGGGCTTTAATTTCCACATGATCTAATTTCTCACGAATCTCACTTATTTCCATTAACGTCCATGTGCAATGAATTCCAAGAGAGCACAGCACAAAGGCCAGCTACAACCTACATGCCCATGTTGGTCCAGAGTGTTGTTGGTGAGCTTCAGTTTTTGGAAGGAGACAGGTTCTTTCATCCAGTGGCTGCCAGGGGCTGGAGAATCTGGGTGGACGTAGGTGCGACAAGGGAGCTGGGGCTCTGCTTTTCCAGCAACTTCCCACTGATCTTTATTCCACTGTGAAGGAAAAGACAGAAATCTAGAGCTTAAAAAAAAAGAATTACTTTCATTATAGGAAAACTCTGCTTCATTGTTTATTTAGTGGACTCCTCTGAAGCACAGTCCTGACAAGAAGCAGATTCTCTCTTATAAGCCATGATCTTGTTACCAGAATAGCCCCAAGTTTAGGCCTCATTTTTCCTCCCTTTCTCCCAATGGCTGTCAGAGAAGTCTGACGTTAATCATGATTAAAACTGTCCTGCTTACAATGAAAATTAGTTACCTTTCCAGCTGCTCCCCAAGCAAAACTGACAAATAACTCCAGAGAGGCATAAAATTCACCAATTACTTCTGAACTTTGTCCAAAGACAATTTATTTATCAGCCTGGCCAGTGAAGCATAAAGATTAATCTTTTTCAAATGAAGATAGAAACACAGCATAACTTCTATTATTTAAAGTACTTACCTTGTACCTGAAGTTGTCCATTGGCACAAAATCTACCAGCATGAGGTACTTGGCATATGGGATTAAGCCAGAGACTTTGATTTTGCACTGTGGAAACATTCGTCTGAAGGAAAAATGAAATACGCACTGTAAAGATTTCTCTATAAAGTGGATACTGTCTAATCATCCAGCAGCAGGTAACCTTTACTCACTAGTGTGCAATGTTCTGGCAGCAGTATTTCTACAGGCCAGCTATTGCATGTTTTTAACCATTTCCCTGACATACTGTCTAACCCTATGGGCTTAGGTGGAATAGGCACTAACAGAGCAGCAGTCACTGACGGCCTGACATTGCTACTGCTTTTGTTCTTCTGACTTCTGCAACACAACAGTGGGAAACTTCAAAGAAAATATTTGGAATTTGCACACGGTTCCTAGCCTTCTGCAGCTATCACAGACCTGGTGGACAGATTAGAGCATTCTCTAGCGTGGGCAGAAAACGTGCTCTCATCTAAGAACACATCTAGCTTTCCGTTCCAGTACTCCCTGCCACCACTTTCATCTTCTGACTCTGCAAAAAAGCTTTGACACCTACCTCCCTACCCAAAGGGATTATTTCAGCTCACAGCAGCTTTGACATAATACATTACAATTTTACAATTTCATATTCTTTCACTGCGAGCTCCACAATGCATGACTCATTTAAACTTCAGAGGAGTCTGCACGCACAGATCATTACTATTCTATGCCATGTTCTTGTCTGAATGCAGACTCAAAACCAGGTATTTACTGCCCGACTGCTGCTACCTGTGACTGAAGCAAAGGAAGCCCAGGGCACTCTCCAGAGCAACCTCACAGCGACAGGAAGAACATCAGTGTTAAGTGCTGAGATACGGGTACAGAAGATTTCTCAGCACATCAGCCCCACAGTGACCTTTTGCACTTTGCAGTTTGGAATTCTAAAGATGTCCTGAAAGTGCAATTCTTCTGCCAGAGGCAGGGATGTGCATGTAATTGGCTAAAAAACTAGTTTAAGGGCCACCGTTCAAAAAATGAGTTCTCAGAGATTTTGTTAAACAGCTCAGAGAGGTGTGGGGTGGGCAGCTGTCCTGCTCTCCTCACCTGCCCGATTTGGTGATGATCATCTCCGTTCCTATCTGGTGAAACTTCATCCAGAGACCCATGTCCTCCAGGGTGACCACAATGGAGCTCTGCGGGTAGGGCTCCAGGCTGGGGGAAGGAAGTGCCTCACACGGTGCTTTCACGTCTACCAGGAGAGAGAGAAAAACGTAACTTCAGACAGGCAGGAGGGGAGCCAGGGAGGAGCTGCCTCTCCTGTACTGAGACAAGGCCCTGAGATGCATCATCCACACCAGCCCTCCCATCACCCTCCACTGCTAATGAATTTCACATGCTGTTGTAACAGACGGGGTCTGTAGATCTGGCCATCACTCCTCCCGTCTGGCCACGGCATGTCTCAGCCTCAAACCACGGTGCTGAGCTCTGCACCGGTTCAGCTCAGGGAGCTGAATGCTGTGATTTCACCCATGCAGGTCTTTGGGGCTGCTGAGAAACAGGGAGTCTTTATTTTCTTTCAAAGACTTTTTGTTACTTAGCTATAGTAGTAGTAGTTACTTTTCTTAATTATGCCTCAGAAGGCATAAAGGCTTTTCCAGCAGATTTCTTTTTAGCTGTTCTTTTGTAGATATTTGTGTGTTGAACAAACTCAACCTGACTTTCTTTGTTCCAAAACTCATACTGGTAGGTAGCCACCATCCACTTTCATTCCTGTTCTGGTATGACCAAGGTTACGCAAAATACTTTATTGAGAAAATAAAATGAAAGCTGAAAGGACTGGAAAGATTTTGAGTGTACCAGTGGGTAATGGGAAAAAATGACAGGTAGGTGGTAGCAGAGGTGAAAAATCTCTTCAGAGGACAAAGAAGGGACAAACAGGAGACACAAATGTAAGTAAAGGCAAAAAAGGAGGTAACAGAGCCAGACCATGGAGTATTCTGAAAATCAGCTGGTCTGAACTAGACTTGGAGATGGAGATGATTGAGGAGCCTGTGATGGTGGTGGAAAGTGCCTCTTCAGTAACACACCATGGCAGATCAGAGGAGATGCCTGCAAGATGCCTGCACTTTTTATTCCAGGCAGAGTTAGAGGACTAGCTATGGTCTTGTGTAAGAGGAAAGGGAAACTGTTCTGGAGGAACTGTCTGTGGTGTACCACCTCTGTAAAGCTGTTTGGATCAAAAACCTCCTATAGGCGCTCTTAACTGTTTTGTAACACAAGATTACTGCTACCATCCTGAAAAGTCCAGGCAAAAATAACCCAAACCAGTTACGTTTTATGTCAAAAATGTGACCTAGCATAGCTACCGATGGCCTGATTTCATATCCAGCAAGGCTGTACTAACACCGCCCTGTGGTCTGAAGGAGGTAAGAAGAAGCCTGCCCAACTCAGGGGGTGGCACAGCAGCAGTGGTGTCCCCAGCTCAGCATCAGCAGGACACTTCTGCTGGGTGATGCCATACCAGTCACACACGGCTTTGTTTGCAAGCCAGGTTCTTCTGCCTCTCAGCCCAATCAGACCTTATTCACAGCATACCAGAAATAAGGGAATTTCCATCTTGTTACAGCTTTTCTGAGTAACATCTTCAAAAAAACAAGTACGAAAAGTAGACAACTATTTGCAGAGAAATCAGCTTTTTCCAGAAAGTGACATCTTTCCACAAAGGCAACCCAATGCAAGCCTAAGAGGTCTGTCCCACAGTCCTAGGAAGTAAAAAACTTTTAAACGTAATTTTGTCAGTTTGTAAAGGTCTTTAGGCATTTAAAAAAATATATATATCCGCAATCCTTTTTTCTGCTTTGATCCAACATTAATGAACTGGCTAAGAAGTGACACCTAGTTTGCTCACTAAGATTAGCTTGTTAACATCTTCTTACTAAAGCTTCCCCCATATCCTCTCGCAGAGACATGAAAGCTGCCACAAGACGATGCATTCGGTAGCTCAGTGCAGCACATGTATCAAAAGGAGTTACAATAAAATTGGGCTGATTTCCCACAGGAGTCATCCAGTCACAAATACATGCAAACAGATTTTGATTAGCTAGACAGATGCTCGCTCCTTCCCCAAATGAATTTTACAATTAACATTTTTGTGAGCAAATTCCAATGCCATTAAAGGAGTCTACAACGAAGCAGATCTCAGGAGTCCTTATTGAGGGGAGACTTCCAACAAAATGAAGAGGAACTGAAGTGAAAGGAGCTCAATACTGAAGTAAAAATCAAAGGCAGATGTTATAATCTGGGCTTTAACAAAATAAGTCCACAATGTACCCGTGTGAGGAAGATGCTACAGGAGACAGGGGAAAAGAGCTGTGCATACAGCAAACATTACAGCAAATATTTTAAAATTTAGTTAATGTCTATCACCCTGTAGGTTTTGTGTACACATTCTGAGGCTGAAAAACAGGACATTAACAATTTGTGTGGGCATCTGGAAGGCAGGAATTGTGTTAACGGAGCCATTCAGCTGACTACACAGTCATGCACAATTGGCTTCAGCAGGATTTTGCAGTTGTGGGTCCACTTGTAGGATCCACTTTGGATATTCTTTGCAGAGCCAAAGACTGGCTTGCAAGGCACTTCGCATTACCTCCTAGTTTGTGCCTCCAACTAATGCCAAGACTCACACACACATCTCCCCCACAAAGACCCCATCATGTTGGAACTACAGCACAAAGAGGTTTGTGGCACGGTGTCCAAGCACTGAACCAAAAATGTTAGATCCCCACTTCTATTGTTTCCTCTTCTATCTAACTTATCTTTTATTTCAAGTATTACTTGAAAGAGGTTTAAACGTTTTCCAAAAAATTTTAGTTGTAAGTTATTTTAAAACTATTCATTATTATTATCACTGTGGTGGTGGCACCACACACAGCACATGTTAAAACATACTATTTATGCCAAGATGAGATTGAAAAGGAAGATAGCTGCTATGATAAAGGCACTGAAAACTAAGAGATCTTCAATCTATGCCATGCTTGACTTTAAAGTCCTTATGCAAGTAAGAGCAGTGTGTTCTTTGGTTTCTGTACCTAGGAAAAGCTGTACAGAATAAGCTGTCCTACCCTGGAGATGGAAAGGAGAGAAAGAGAAATGTGAGTCAGTTCAGTAATGCTTAGCAGGGGGATAAGATCTTTGCACAGAAGATGCTGGTTGTTGTTTACTGAGACAATGTTATGATGCCAGAAACTCTTCTGCAGACTTCCCACAAAGTATGGGACAGGGTTTGCAATAGTGGGAAAACTCCAAAAAGGCTCCACTCTTACCTTCACTAAAATCAGTTACTATTACATTTGTTGCTGTTATCTTCTGCGTTAAGAAGTCCAACACTAACAGCTATCCAGTGTCCAAAGGGAAAAAATGCACATCAATACATGAAGCTATCTGAGAAATTAATCTTGCCAACACCAAAAAAAAAAAAAAAACCCACACACTTCTCCATTCTCTGATCTTACACATGTCAGTAGAAACACCACAACTGCCTGGAGGGAACCTCTTTTCTCAGAACCAGGAAGATTTTTGGCAATAATTAAAGAATGGTGTTTCTACAAATGAAATGGCTTAACCTCTCAAATGCACCCAGTCATCATGGAATATTTCTGCTGTGTGGGGTCATACACCAGAAACAACTCAATAAGAAAATGAGGTGACTTCTGCAGTAGATGGAATCTTTAACACAATAAAATACCATCCTGCAGTCTGTGATTTTTTTCGTTGTTGCTTTCAAGTCAAAATTCTCTTGAAGTGGCAGAAATTAGTATGAATCAGATCAAAACAGTATGCACTACTATATAAAACCCCAAAACAATGGTGAAAGTGAAGAATATCTGAGTCACTGCACGTGTATTTTGCTTATGAATGAAACAGCACATTGCAGGGGTAGAGGAAGGAAGCAGAGAATACCCGGCCACCTTGAATGCGGAGCTGCACACCTAATCTACATAAATAGTTGTTTCTTTCCAAAGTAGAATAAAGGGCAAGACTAAATTTGGGGTTCAGTTAAAATGACAAATGCTGCTCCTCTGGACTCTGGTTCCCAATGCATATCTCTCATTGTGCCCAACCTGATCGCGCCTCACACAGAAGTTAACAGCATGTTATGAGGGGCTGATGGAGAAAAACAAATAAAACCCTAAGGAAATCATGAAAATCCTGTGTTTGGCATGAACACAGTACAGGTGAGGTATGCCTGCTTGGGAGTTTATACTTTCAAAGGGTAGAGAAAAACCAGAGGAAAACCGGATACTTTATACCATAACTATTATTAGCAACATAACAATTATTTCCAAACCTTCCATAGCCTTCACGCTGAAGGAACTCAGAGTACTTTGCAGACAATATACAAATAACATCTCCAGTCTTGAGTGAACAATCACACTGCACAAGGTGAAAAGAATAAGGGAGTTTGGGGCTCAATTGTGAGTAAACCTTCACTACCTTACAAAAGATCTTCCAAGACTCACAACAATCAAAACCAGAGTTTCTCATCTATTCCTACAAAACCCTCTCATTTTAGAAATCCTCTCCAGTCACACACACGTTACTATAAATGCCACTAACCCTTCAGGAGCACATTTTGTCATTCTAAAATGATTGTATGCTTTTGGAGTACAACTAGAATCTTTCCACACAATAAGGGAAAGGAGGGAGTCCTTTACTTACCTGGTAAAGCTTGCATTTTTCCATGTACCGTGGCGTCTAGGAGCTTGCACAGCTGAGACAACCACCAGAGTTCTTACAAGGGAAGCCAAAATAGTCCAGTTCAAAAGCAGGTCTGATTTCCTGAAGCAAGCAAAAGCCCTTCCCTTCTGAGATCCAGTGTCAAGAGTGACCAGGATGAGGATGGGACTCCAAGCGCAACTAGCCAAGGTGAGTTCCTGTTTTATGGAGGCTAATGAGCAGGGAGGAGCTTCTCGCCAGGGCTGTCCCCTTGCAATCCTTTGATGTCCAACGGGACAAAGAGAGGAAGGATCTGCAGCAATGGCTGGGGCTAAGGGAAGAAAATCAAAGAGAATTAACATGGCTTTGACATACAGGAAACCCTACAAGGGAAATGCACCTTGATTTACTGCTAACGCACTTTTAAACAAATAGAAGAACTAAAACCATCAGTTGAAGACTTACCTACAAAATAAAAAAACAGCTTAAACAGCAAGCAGGAAAAATTTCCTTCTGCCTATTCCACAGATTCGATATAATTTTCATCTCCAGAGCCCAGAATTATTTCACTCTTGATTTCTGTTATCAAAGTCAGGACTTCACCTTCCCAAGCGGGTGAATAACAGGCTGGGGTAAAGTCTGCCCTCACAAGTTGGATGCTGCAGCAAAGCATCCATTCACCAACAGATGTCTTGTCCACTAAAATAAACACATTTGTTGATAAAACATTACTTACCTACCCAGTCTCTGCATTCACCAAGATTATTTAACTGCACAGTTAAATTTCCTTCTGTGCTGCTTTTCTATGGCCGGGTCCTCATCGCTGCATCACATCTCCTCTGAAGCTCAGGACCAAAGCTGCTCTACAGGCAGTATCCTTTCAGCTGAGGTTTATGAGTGAAAGTTGCAATTACTTAATGGCACAGCCACACTAGCATGCTAGCCACGCTAGCTTTTACTGGCCCCAGACTCCTTTGGCTGACTCTTTCCAGGGCTAGTGCAAGTGATCCCAGAGTCTCATGATGGATCAGGCACTGGTTTTAGGCCTTGCTCAAGGCACTGCTCTCACCGAAGGCAAGGCTGAGCAGAAACTGAAGGACTTGAGCGTTTCCCCTTAATTAGTTTATTCTGCAAGTGTGACCATTAGCTTTTGTACTTACAAGTGCTAAGAGACAGCAATCAAGTCTCATGCTTCAGGGCACAAAACAGCCACTGCACCTTGGTGAAGAAGGGACTTGTATGCATCCATGTACAGAAATGGCTATACTAACATGTAAAGGTCAAAGATGTTCAAAAAGAAAAGCTCAAAATCAGGGTATCAGTCTTAATGGGCCAGTGCTGGATCCTGCACAGCAATTTAGGAGCTCCGTTCATTTCAAAGAGCATTGCTGTAAGACTGCAGTTGATTCATGGTCTAGATTTGCTCCCAATGAAAGGGTTTTTTAAATAATTTTGTCAGTGATGCTATTGGGACATCTGATTTTTAGTCCAACATGCAAAACGTGTTCTGACTTTATTTAGTCAGTTTCTAGAACTGAACAACATCCCTTTAGTTCTGCTTTTACTGCCTTTTGGAATAGGCAAAGCAAGGACAAGCAAAAAGGGAAAAGGAGTTTAATCAGAGGAGGGACTGGCTCTTTTTCAATAGTGTATTTAATTTTAGGCATCTCTGTACTAGGCAGGGAGAGAAAAGTCAATGCTTAACATGGCAAGGAAGGACGTTTAAAAGAAAAGGGTTGGAGAGTTTGAGAAGTCCTGAGGTGGATTTTATATCAAGAGATGGTCCATTGGCTCCTGGCAGCTTTAAAGGACCACATCCAGCCTTCTTGACATTCCTTTAAAACTACCGAATCATACAGAAGACCACAGGCTCTTCTCCTTCAGCTAACCTGGGGATATCCAGAACTGGGGAGTCTCAGTATCACTGAGGAGAAGAATATCATGTTGTGGAGGAACAACAACCTGTAGCCCAACCAGAGATTATTTCTTACATTCATGCAAAAATAAATTAGAAGGGAAAAGATGAGCTGAAAACAGTATGACAGTACAAAAGTACTCTGCTTGTACTTGCACAGCCACTACCAACCCAAACAAAACAGAATGCAGAAATGCTTTACTTCTCTGCTACAAAAGGAAAGCCAGCATCAAATCTGCCCCCTCCACGTTGCACTTTTCTAATGCTAGTATTTTAATTGTAGAAAGTGGAAAAGACAAGCATAATCATAATCTGAAAAGGAAAAATAGAACAAAAATTGGGTCATATTCAAGCTAGCAGCAAGATGGATCCACATCCCACACAGTATGAAACTGCACAACAGCAGCAGCAGCAGCACTGGGAATTTCAGACTCTTCACCTGACAAGAGCGTGGGATGTGTATCATGACTTACTGCTTCCTCCCTGAAAGGGGATGAGATGGTCTCCTGCTGCCACTTCATTTGCACACTGTGTATCAGCACCTCTAGAGAAGCACATTTGCTGCAAGTACTCAAATCCTTTTGGCTTTTCCCAGCTGATTGATGGGGAAGGTGGGGTCATTAATTACCCATGACTGGTTAACAACTAGCTTTCTCCCAGCCATTCTAGTCAAAGGTTTTAAAAGTAAAAAAAAAAGAAAAAAAAAAGAAAAAAAAAAGTGCATTTGTTACTACTGCTGGAAAGCGTGGCTAACAGGAGCAATCCCCAGTAAATTCATTAATAGCAAAAGGGAAATTCAGCACACTACCCTCCTGTCTGTCTGTCCATGGAGTGCCCTCGGGCAGTTTGCTGGGCAGCCAGAAGTGAATGTGCTGGTGTCTAACAATTCACTGGCAAATTGGAGGCTGGTGGGGTGGAAAGGGATGGGAGAGATAGTGGATCTGACATGTGTAAGTCAGTGACATGTACTGCACTGCTCCACGCTCGTTCCCAGCAGCAGGTAAAAATCCTGCTGTGCCCAGCTCTAACAGTAGGCTCTCCCGCTATGCTGAAGGTAGGGAAGCGCAGAAGGGAGGGGATGTTCGACAAAAGCAGAGTCCAGGAGCTTTTGCTTTGCATCTCTTTGAGGAGGTGATTAGAAAGAAACATTCCCCTCTGGGTTTTGTAGTCAGGCAAATGTTTTCTGGCTCTTCTCCCGTATGTGAAGCTTTAACCCTTAACACTCAGCAGGACCCTGTAGGGAACCACTCTGCACACACAGCAATCCCCATTCCTGCCTTCTGAAGTAGGAGCTCTCCCCAGGCGGGTGATCATCTTGCCATTACTGGCTGGCAACTGGGGCTCTCAGACTGCAGGAGAACAGATGACGTGTGTCAGCTTGCAGGAGGCTTTGGCTCACAGGATCCAAGTCTGCAAGCGGCTGTGCAGGATCACAGAACCACAGAATCATTTTAGTTGGAAGAAACCTTTAAGATCATCGAATCCAACCATTATCTAGCATTGCCAAGTTACCAATAAACCACATCCCCCAGCATTTCCTAATTTCCAGTCTAGTATTTTAAATACCTCCAGCGGTAGCGACTCAACCACTTCCCTGGGCAACCTGTTCCAGTCCTTGATGACCCTTTCAGTGAAGAACTTTTTCCTAATATCCAATCTAAACCTCCCCTGCTCTGTCCAGGCATAACTTCCAGGACAGCATTCCGCCCCGAGAGCAAGCTCAAGTGTGAGGCATAAAGTTACTGCCTGGGACACTGCTGAAATGCAACAGAAATCCAGATTACTAACATCTTAAAGAGCTGGTTTCAGAGCAGCACTTCAGGGCTTTAGCCAGTGATCCTACCCCCACAGGCTTCCCTCTGTGCACACGATTGTGAGAAAGCGGTGTATCAGCTTTAATAAATCTGTGCCTAAGTGAAACAGTGTTGTCCACCTGAGTTTCCACAAGTGAAAAAAAATAACATCGAGAAGTATAAACTGTATTTAAGAGACACTCTCCTCTGAAACATGAAGATGGCTTTACTGCCATTTAAGTGTGACACATTTAGAGATTCCCACCTGGCACATGAAGGCCACAGTCCTGGAGCATCTTGGCAATTCTTCATGCGGCATGCTCTGCCATCTGCACAGGATGAATACTAAAAACATGGAAAGACAGTGTGTCATTAACAGGATCCAATATAAAATAACGGATAGCCCTATACCGATAGCCACTTATTTTCATACTTAATTAAAAACAGAAGTGGCCTCAGACTCTCTACACAGCTTCATGTATCTGCTTCTTAAATACAGGCTCAGCTTGTTGTGGAGCAAGCAGGGCCTGATTATGCACATAGGGCCATGGGGAAAAGTTGTATTTTTCCAGAGAAAAAGCCTGATGAAACTTTTGCTCCTACAGCTGTGCCAGCCCCAAGGCATGTGACATCTTCTCCTTGTTAGTGACCAATGTCTGATACAGAAAAAAAAGAAATACAAGTGCAATTCCTCAGACAGCACTGAGCTGACCTAGTGAGCAGAGCAGGGTTGGTAAGGAGAGAGCAGCTGAGCTCCAGCGGTATGGGCACTGCCTGAATTTGGGCAATATTATGAGGAAGTCTCTTGGGCAGCTACAGGGATGTAAAAGCTTCCAAAATGTTTTGAGATCCTCTGAGAAGTACTACATGTAATTCCCTATCATGTGGCAGCATGAGGAATGGTTCCTCCCCGGCTCCTTACAGCAACTCACATCACACAGCATTTTCTTATGATGGTGGGAAATGGTTTTCCACACTCTCCTTTTTACAGTTGTGTTTGATTGCTTTCATGGGAAAAGCTGGTTGGTGTCTTCAGGCATGTTTACATGTATGTGCACTGTCAT
Organism: Pedionomus torquatus; assembly: GCA_013398155.1. NCBI lineage: Eukaryota > Metazoa > Chordata > Aves > Charadriiformes > Pedionomidae > Pedionomus > Pedionomus torquatus. Next base: position 46,761 of record VZRU01007848.1, read on the forward strand.
GCAGGCACTGGATCCCAGAAAACCCCACACTGCATCACCCCCAAATCTTCCCTGTGCTCTCAGAAAGAAAACAAAAACAAAAACAAAAACAAACCAAAACAAAAAACAAAACAAAAAAAAAACCAACCAACCAACTAACCAAAAAAGCCCAAACAAACAAAATCACATTTGGCAAAAGAAAACAGTAGGTTGGAGAGGGCCTGTTGGTAACAGCTCAACGTTAATTCCCAACAGGATCCCTGGGCCCGTGCTCCAGTGACTGGCCACAGCCCTGTGCCCAGCCTGAAGGAGGCTGCATCTGTTTTGGAAGGGAACATGTGAAAGTGGCTCGTGCAAATTAAAAGTGGTGCATTCTAAGTTTAACACAAGGCTCTTCCTCTTGCAGGTTTGTAGATTGAACTATCTGGCCACAAAGCTGTGCTCCTGAATTAAAGAAAAGAGGATGCTCTCCTGTCTCTCATTTATCATATCCGCCTTCCCCAGCCCTCCTGGAATATGCACCCTTCTCCCAGCAGTTAGTTAGCATTGAGACAAGCAGGGAAAGACTTAGCAGCCACTTAACACCGAAGGCTGAGTTTGGCCTCAAAGGCAACAGTCCAGAGTCAAATGCAAAATATTTCTGTCTAGAACCCTTTCAAGTTTTCACAGACTCCTGATGTTAGGTGCACTGTTTTCCTGTCAACCCATTGTGTTTCCCAGACACAGCTCAACGCTCTGTCCCACTCAAATCCACAAAAAATACATACTGAAAGGACTTTACAGCAGCAACAACAGCTTTGCAACACAGCCCCGGGAAAGGCCACCAGGCACCACGCTGCAATCACTGCCTCCTCTCTCCTGCTCCTGCGGAGGAAGGCTCTCTTCCTCCCCACACCTGGGGACACTCAACCCTGCCCCAACCCACCGTTGTTTATCTCCAGCCGAAAAGGATCAGCCTGAGGAAACAGGCAGAAAGCAGCTCTGGCTTAACATCCATATGCTTTTATATTTATACACATGCACGCAGAGTCATATGGAAAGAAAAGCATTATGCAGAGCTTAAAAATTGCCAGCAGTTTACTTAACCCTGAGTTAAGCCTGGAAAAAAAAACCTGAGTGGGATGGATTTTGCTGAAAGAAAGCCCAGCTGATGGTGCTTCAGCAATCTCAGTTAAAAAGCCCACTTTTTTCAGGAAAAAGCAGCAGCCCAAACTCTCACGCTTGTAACTCAACTTTTTGGACTCGCAGACACACTGTCACGCTACTTTGGTTTCTGCAAAAGATTTTTTTTGTTGGTGTGCAAGCATTTGTAAAACCATGAAACCAACAGATAAAAGGCCAGGCTTCAATCACACAAGTTGGTTTGCAAGCTACTTTGTTTTGCCAACACAGATTTATTCTATCAGTTTCACAAGGAAATTTCCATACGCTGTTCATTACAGTGAGGTTCTAATCAAAACAGGAAATCAATAAACAGTGTAATTCCCAATCAAAAGAACTATCTTCAAAGAACAAATGAAAATTGTTAGGATTTAAAGGTTTTGGAATTTAAAAATAAAAGCTGTTGTGAGCTCTACAGAGCTGAGTAGAGCTCCGATCCTCCAACATCACCACTGACCCTAAAGAACTTTTCGAAGAAGATAATTAACATTACCAGAAAGCATGACAGAACAAATAAATGGAATCATATGTAGCAGATTTTGATTCAGAGCATTCTACAACCAATCACGTTTCATTTTACTCAGATTTTGTTACTTTCTCTTTCCTTTTACATTGCTATTTACCATTTTTCTAAAAAAGAACTATAAAAGTTATACAGCCATAGGATACATACAACTGGGCATTCATCTCACAGGAAGAAGGGACTCGAACCCACAGGACGTCTAACTAACCTGTAGAATCTGAGCTGAGCTATTTATAGGATCTCCCATAAAACCAAAATGAATGCCAAGAGAGATTCACGCAGTGCCTCCTGCAAAACAGCCTTTGAAAGCTGATATAGAGCATTATGATGGGACCTATATAATCTGTAGGAAACAAAAGACATGGAAATATGCATTCATTTCAAGCAGAAAGTCCTTGGATAAACTCTGAGCAATACTTTTTCTCCCCCAACATGTTCATCAGCTGGCGGCAAAATGATACTGGTGGCGGCAAAACCAATATTCAAGTAAAAATCCTTCAACATCACTGATAATAGAAAAAAGCACCTGTCAGATTTCATGGATTCCTCAAGTCTGCAGTGGGATGAAGCTGTCATGAACATATATGAATGAACATAATCAATCACAGCTACCACTTTTTCCTGCAATCCCTAATCTGTCTAGATTTTTTCCTCCGTTCTTCTCATTTTGGCAAATTCCTCATACTCATTCTTTGTCGCAGTCACGGGCTAGGGTACAAACTCTAGGTAGGATCACAGCCCTCCAGCTCCCTCCCCCTACCCAGCAGATTGTGAAATATTTATGACCTGGCTCTTATGGCTCTAGAGGTGCTGAATGGCCTTTTCCCCCCTCAGAGTCTCAGCTCCTGATGGGCAGCTACAGACCAACTTCTAGCCGGTTTGGTTCGTAGTTGTGGATTTTATTGCCCAGTTTGTCTCTTTGGCTCACATTTGTAAGCTCCAGAGTAGATTTTTCCCTGGGTAACACTCTGCAGCTCAAAGAACAATTCTTGTTTTTATTACATCCTTAGTGATTAAAGGCATATTTAAACCTCACAGTGCTCCCTGCTGTGAATATAAAAGCCTAGCATCATTTTGGATAGATGTGTTTAGAAAAATAAATTAAAAATTAGCCCTACTATAGTGGACAAATGCTTTTAAGTTGTTGAGAACATCAGGCACTTGAATGATTTAAATGCATTGGTTGCAATTCCTTGAGAAACTCAAGGGACGACTCATGGCTTTGAGCTCTCTGATCAGTTATACAGATGAGTTCCACTTGTGCTGAGGACAACAGAGGTGTGCAATGTCTGCATTATGCTGAAAAGAATGTATTTCATCTACTTAGGCATAAATGACTTGGATTTCTTCTTCCCTCTAACCTAGTGATCACTAATACGCACATAATCGGTACCATTCATAAAATTTTGCTTTTGTGATGGCACAACTGTTTTCAAATGACTGAAAATTTACAACCCAAGCTATGCCTGCCAACCAAATGTAGACACAAACAACAATATAATGTAAATTCAGCAGAAATATTTAAATTCTGCTAAGAGTGCTGAGGAGCACACAGAAGTTGCATTTGAGAGCGAGCATTCCTTCTGAGTACAGATTAGATGCCTATCAATAACAAGTTCACTGGTTTTGCCACCCCCTAATATTGCAGTTACTGGTTTAAATTTCTGCAGGGAGCTACTGCTGAGTCAGATCGGTGAGAGTTCAGTCTGTCCGCAATGGAGGTTTGGACTCACCACCAAGGAGCTCATCGCACTGTTCTTCCACACTGCCAGCTTTGCTGGCTTGGAGCTGCTCAGTTCCCTCCTCTTAATGACAGAATTGTCAGAGTTGGAAGGGGCCTCTAGAGATCCATCTTGTCCAACTCCCCTGCTAAAGTACTAAGTAAAAACCCAAACCAGGCAGATTATGACAGCGTGAAAGAAATGTGTGCATGACCACATGTACCCTGTGGCCCATCCAGGGCTTCAACTGATGCTTTTCTCATAACTGAGGCATTTAAAAAGGAGCTTTCCTGTTTGATTCTCCACTGTCTACTATTATGGTAACTCACACTGCAGCCATTCCCTCAGAAAGAGCATTTTCAGGAAACCTATAGGACCTAACACATTTGTGTGACTTCCACACTTCTGCCAAGTTGGGCTGAAACTAGGAGACTGGGTTAAAAAAACTATTTGGAGGGAAAAACAGGCAGCAAGGTCAAGCAAGTCTTTAGATACATTTCACATGTGCTTGTTAGAGACTGGACAGTTCAGCATTTAATCCTCTGCCTCTCCATGATGTTCCTGCGACATGAACCCTGGGTGGTCAAAAGCTAACCTGATGCAATCTCAGAACAAGAAATGTTGAGAATACTGCTGCACTCTGGGCAATATCCCACTGTAATGGTTTGTGCTTTCAAAGGCTTCTACTGGGCAAAGCTGTGGCAAAATTCCATTACAGAATTCTAGAGGGTTCTATTATGTCCAAAGTAGGAAAAATGATCAATTATACTAATTGTACATACACTCTAACTTAAATTAATTAGCTTAAATTGTAAATATTCTAACTTAACAATGTTAAGTCTGAGTTCTGCCCATCTCTCTCCCTGCTTATGCACATTTTACATTGAGAGATGTTCCTTTGCCACATGCAAAGTGAAAGATCGATGGAGTGAAAAAAGGAGATTAAAAAGGTCACCTTGGAATTGTGATAGGCTGTCACGGCCATAAATGGCTTCTAGGGATGTAAAGGTATCTACTGCACTCCAGGGTAAGGTGCAGGCATCCACGCTGGCCAGCACCACCCAGAACCTGGGCTGGTGTTTGTGCACCAAGTGCAAAATGAACTGGAGCCAGAGACAAGCTAAGCCATCAGGAGGACTGGACAACAGTATCAAACCTGTATTTGTATTGATATAGATCTAGTATTCTACTTAATCTTCAAATAATTACTCACTGACCAGATTTAAAGAGTGCCTGTGCTCTGCAGGAGAGAGTGGAGGAGTTATGACGGCAGCTTGGGAGGACCGGTTTAGAGTATCAGAAACCTGAGACAAACATTTGAAATCTAAGACCACTTGTGGTCTCCCATTATGTCTTTCTGACCTCTTTGTCTTGTATTTCTTCTTGAAGATGGAACTACTCCTTCTCCTCCCTTTGACTCATATTGTCAAGGAATTGTTCAAGGGTGGAACTGCTGACTTCTGCAGTTCCTTGTCTCCACCTCCCTAAGAGTTGTTTAGTATCACTTAAACTTTTCTTTTGAAGACAGTGATGTTCAGTCGTAATCCACCTATAAAAAAACATGGTAACATTAAGGAGGCTACAAAATAAGAGATTGCTCATATGGTTTTCTGCACTAAGTGTGATTCTTTTGTTTCCAGCCAAATATAACCGTAGGACACATATATGAAAATAGCATATAGGTGAGCAGAGAAGTGATTTTTTCTGTTAATCTGCTGTAAAACAAACTGTAAAGAGGGCTCCAGAGCTGAAACACTTAATCATCCAGAAGGGAGTCAAAGTGCAAATCAAGTGAAATGCAAAAAGAATCTTTCATGCTCAAGTTTGAACCTCAACAACCACCCCGAGCAGAGGTTAGGCCTGGCTTTTGTTCAGAATCTTGACAACAGAGACCTAGTGGCAATTAACAGGAAATAAACTACAGCAATCATGCTGAATTTTCCTCACAAGATTTTCTGCTAGACATTTAGGTGTCACAGTATATATAGAGAGAGTTCCTTTACTATAGTCTGAGAGAATAAAACCATGAGAGTACTAGGTGACTCAGACCACTTTCTCCTACCTGTCATCATCAGTGGTGTTACTTGCTGCTGGCCAAAGCTGCAGCTATCACAAGGCTGGTGCCTGTTTTGGCACTGGTGCTGTGAGCCATCTGCAGACAGGTTTCCTGAAGAACCCTAGAGAGTAAGTGCAGAAGGGCTCCATAACTCCTGTTCTTCAGAAGCACGGTCTCTTACTTGAAAAAGTGGGTTAGTGGGGAAAAAATGTGTGGAAAATTGAGGGCAGAAAGAAAGAAAGAAGGGAAAAAATGCAAGATAAGATACAGTGAAGAAAAAAATAATAAAAATCTAATGAGTTGCGCATGCTTCTGCCATTGGTATCCTTTTGCTGGGCTCAGGGCTCCTGCCATCAGCTTTTGTACCCAGCTGAGGATTTACAAAAATAAAATCCAGTATTTCCGCATATCATAACTCAGAAAAGATCAGCTATAGACTCCCAAGTGAGGCATGACTGAAAACTAAATGTTGCTGAGCCTGGTAGAGCACTCCTCTTCCCCACTCCTAGGCCTAGGTCAGAGTGACGGGGAAAGTGTGAAGTTATTGAGCCATGGGGTTTCATTTCCCAAGAAGTGCCTTTGGGTCACAGTGGAGATACACTAAAGGCATCAGCCATTGTGTCAGGTCTGCCCCAGCTTTTGCAGAAGATCTTATTCAGAAATGGAATTAGTGCCATAAAAAAGCTACCATTTAAATGTATATGCCAAGAAGAGGTCATCTTAAATAAACCTCAACGTACTTGCATTTGTACTCCATGTTTACCCAAACGATGGAATAGATTTTATTCAGCAAATAAAGCAGAATTCAGCAAAAATAAAAGCAGCAAAATCAACCTTTTTTACTTTTGTTTGTTTGCTTTAACATCATCCTCCACCAGACAAAAATACTGAAATCAACATCAGTATTTTGGCAGCAAAAAAATATTCTCAAAACAACAGTATCACAGCAGTAACATCTTCTGCTTTGGAAATGTGTTACCTTGATGTTTATATAGCCACAGGAGACCATTCAACAATGGCAATGTGTTAATTCCATTGACATTATCGCTCAAATTCAGTCACAGGGGTCGGCGAATTCTTTTTTTACATGGCTCTTTCATCTAAAAGAGAGTAAGGCAGGACATAATGGATGGTTAGTAACATATTGTTAAATGGTTACAAGACACAGGAAATTTCAAGTGGGGGAGTGGGGCAACCTGAAAAATCCAAGTAAGTCTTGATTAGAAAAATGAGTTGGTTTTGCTGCACCGAATTACCCAATATTTCAGCAATCGGAGCTAAGGACTCTCCAAAAACCAAGCATGTTTTACATTTACATGAGCGGACATTTGCTAGTCTTCTCCACAGTTCTGCTCTTGGGAAATCCTGTGTTAGTCACTGTGACAAAAATCCAGGTGACTTTCAATTGTTTTTGTTTAACTCAGCTATGGGAGCAGCTTCCACTGCATATTAATCATTCATTCAAAAGAAAAAAAAAAGCCATAGTTTTAACTACAATTTGTTACAAGATAAAAGTATGAACAATTTAAGATATATAAAAATGTCCTAGCTTCAAACTTAGTAGCCATTTAGGAAAAGAGTTTTTTGGACAAGTAATTTCCATTTTATGGAGAAAGAAAATGGAAGATAAACAATTTATTGAAAAACTCACCAGCTAGTGGGTAAGCTCTGATGCACAATTCAGTTCTTTTGGCTCTTGTGCTTTAACCAATACTTCAATGGTGTTAATATAAAATAGGTGCAGAAAGTGAATATTGACAGAGCCCAGAGAACACACCAAGAATAAGCCAGCTTCTACTCCATCACGTTCAGTAAATATCACCAGTTCTGCTGCTGCTGTTCTGAACACAACCAGCAGAACAGTTCCTCGCTGGAACAATATCAGTTACTGAGGATGGGAGAGAAAGCTGTTAAAGAAAATAACATTCCTAATAAATATCTTGTCCCAGGGATTACACCAAGACAGGTATCACTAAACAGAATTTAATTTTATGATCTCCCCTCCTGGAACTTAGGTAGCTAATGCCAATTGCCCTCCAGAGTTCACCTACGTGCCATAGCCATCATAATTTCAGGGAGAATTAATTGGGAAATTTTGACTTCCTGCGTACTGCTCTCAAATGAATGCAGCACAATTTTAAAAACTATAGTTTGTTCCCATTTACCTTGACTGATTTATCCAAACCTCACATTACATTGCCATTTTATTTGCACATCCTGCCATATCCAAGCTTATTCTTTACAGTCACTCAGCTTCCCCTTCCCACTTTCATCACCCACTTCCCAGCTTTCATTTGGGCTGAAATTTTTACTAGCAGATACTTCCACTGTTCTTTGACCTTTTACATTTTTCAGCGGTTACCTGAAACTTCTGAGTGAACTTCTGAGTTTACAAGTACTAAGAAAGTTAAGACTAAGGCATCAGTTAAAGCATCCATTTTCAATAGAAATATCTTAGGTCACAGAAGAGATTGTATACAATGTAAGTCTATGGTGAAATATAAGCTGATGATGCCCTTTGCTGTGTTCATTGAAATCAGCAGTAGTCATTTATATTTAAGTATCTTGTTGAATCATGCTCATATTTTAGAAGAAACACTGTCTTCCTCCCCTCTCCGTCTTCCCCAGTAGACTCTATGCACTTGGAAATAATGTTCCCATATTCTAATGTTCTTTACAGCTACTTTTCTGTTTGTCTTCCTAGTACTAGTAACAGGACAGTTGTTGCACTGGGCTGTCTTTGTATCCGAGTTGTCATTATTGAAATGTGACCATACACAAAACTGAGCATTTTAATGTCAATGTAAGTATTTCACTGAAATTGCAAGCGGTTCACCTTATTAAAAAAGCAAATGCAGCAGGAGTGCATATAAGCACATACTATTTACTCTCTTAGGTTTTAATTAATTTATTGTTTGTCTAAAAGCAAGCTCATTAATTGAGATGGTAACATCTCCAGAGCAGTCATCTGAATTATGTGCAGTTGTTAAAAGACCCTGTGTCTGCCCCGAAACAGCTGCCAATACATGTCAGAGGGGCTCAGCCAGGGACCTCCGAATTCTGCTCCTGCAAAGGGAGGGAGGGTGGCAGCCCCAGGCCAGCACCTGCCACCCCAGCCCCATGGGGACCCACTTGTAGCCGAGGGGGAGGCAGTGGGAGACACAGAGGGATTAAAATGGCTCTGTGGCTGCAGGTTATCCAGCAATGCTGCATTGCTTTCTCCGTTTTTATCTTACATTGAGAAAAAACACTCTATTAACAACTTCCAAATAAAAGTATAGGCCTGGCAAAACTTGCCATTGTAGGAGACTCTTCGCTCAGTTTGTCTGGAAGATTGATTTCAGACACGATGAAGAGTATCGTGGTGCATCCAAGAGTGTACCCATAAATGCACTCCGCTTGTTTGGCTCCTATAGAAGGAGCCAAGTCTCTGTCCTCTCACGATTAAAATGCAACCAGTCCAACAGCACTGCCCAGATGCCAATGGCAAATTCTAACCGTACTGACAGAGATGAAAGGCTTCTTTACGCTAGCAAAGCGAGGGGATCAATGGACCCAGGTTATCAACAAGAAACTCCTACACTTCTTTCTGCAGCAACACTTTACGATACGCAATCCCAAGCTGTTATTATGTTCATAAAAGCCAAACTGAAAAAACATCTTGTATGCTGTGCTTGCTGTGAGACAACATGTCAGACTCTTTGTTTTGCTCCCAGGAAAGCCCATTTACTTATTAAGTATAGGAAGAATTTCCAGCAGTGCAGTCTATTGGGAAAGTCATAGCAGCACTGTTATTTGTTTGAACTTGCATTGATTACTTGAGGGCATAGCGTTGCAAATTAATGTTGTAAGCTCAGTAACTTCCACTATGAATTTCTAAGCCTTTCTTTTTTTTTTTTTTTTTTTTTTTTTCTAACCCACTCTAACTTAATGGAAATCTAATATACAGTGTAGACATTCCTAGGTGACAAATTCTCGTATTCAAACTTCTGCTTTCTGACATTCATATAGCATGGGGGTTTTATACGTTGACTCAATTAGCAAGTTAAACTGTTGAGAATACATTTAGTGCCATCTCTTAAGGGGAAAAGAAAACGATCATTGCAATCTTATTGAAGGAGTTACATTTTATATATACTCACACATTTAGAAGAAAAAAAATGTGCCTCTTCATACATTTTAGTGTGTAACGTTAAGGAAATTAAATGTCTGGTGTGATTTACATTACAAGGAATCAAAGAACATTTCTAAAGTATGAAGCTTTTTAGCTCATACAACATCCCTTACTAATTATTACTGAACAGTACATGTTCAGTGCTGTATTAGATAACAGTTCATGTGATGCATATTTGCAAATAAAACTCAGTTACATATTCCTTCTTGTGAACAGCTCTCCATGTCTGTCAAAAACCTCAGAGAAGTAGAATGAATTTGAATATGTAGGTTCTTCAGCTAATTGCAGTTACACACAACAATTAAGCATTCACACAGGAAGCACCAAGTCTAAAATGCCTTTGGCCTGCACCATGACTTTTCACTCGCAGTTAGAATAATATCACTCTAACTAAATGAAATTAATACTGTTCCAATGTGGGTCTCATATGCTTATAGCAATACAAACTTTGTTTATGTCATTTATACTGGAGTTCACTGTTTGCAGGGTCTCCGAAAGAGAAGGGAGAGGAAACAATAGGCTGAGAAATAAAAACTGAGAGAGGGATATCAGTGTCTATTCTGAGAGCAAAAGCTACTTTTTAGCATATACGTTGACACAGTTTTAGATAGGCAGCTTCCTTCAATAAGACAATGTACTTAGAGATATTGTGAAGTGCTCCTGCCACTGGGATTATATAATGGAACGCTTTTGTACCAAGCTACATACACAATCATTGAATTGCACACATAAATCTTACACAGGCAGAAGCGTGACTTTACTTTTCCCCTTTGTAGAAGTGACTTCATGGTCAGTTGGTGGCCTGAGCTCCATCTCACTGTCCCACTTCATATGCATTTCTGCACGATGCCCATACAACTGGACCTTACCTCCTGCTACTTTAGATGACAGTAACTGTTATACAAGAGTTTTTCCAAGCTTGAAAGCTACACATTTTTTCCATTTTTTTCATACACATTTTTGCCCCTAATTAGAATTTTACTTTAATGAAACTATCTCAAAGCACTTTACAGATCCCCGAGTTCCAGGTTTACAATGTATTCTCGGGCTCAGTTACAACAGTACAAACCCTATGTCACTGCACAATGAACTAGGACTAAATTAATCAGGATTTACACTAATGAAATTGAAAGCATTGAGTCCTTTTATACAAGATCAATTGTCAAAACATACTTTCTCTCCCCCACTATAATATGCTGCACATTAAGAAAATGGAAAACACACAGTTGGCTTCTTACAGGGGAATAAAAACAAAGGAAAAATATAGTTACAGGACAAACAGATTTTGTGTAAAAAGCAGGTGCACAGTGGAAATGTTTTCCTGCTAAGCTGCAATATTAATGTTAACAAAGTGAGCTCTTTTCCTTTGCTATGGCCAGGAACATGGGACAGAGTCCTATAAACAGACTGTGAGGATTCTCATTCCCTCTGCTTTGAATCAGACTATCTACATACATCCTTTTCACAACATAAAAATATGTAGGAAGTAGCTGAGAGTCAAAACTAGCAATGTAATATACTGCTTCAGAAGTTTAAAGATAGATCCTGGTCATCCATTTTTAGGGCTTGGAGTGGGCTAAGGGTTGGTTCCCCCTCCTTTTTTTTTTTTTTTTACCCCCTTTTTAATTTTCTTCTTCTTCTCTGTCCTAGGGCCCCCTCTAGTGCTACCAGACTGTGTAGCTCCCAAATGACACAGGATGAACTTTAGGCCAAAGCCTATATAGAGAGACAGACACACAGCCTCGCAATCACATCCCAGCCAGACCTGCCACACGCCTTGTTCTTATTCATGCATGACATTTAATTAGGGATAAATCCATCCAGGCGATAGGAAATATTTTTGAGAAAATACTCAGAAAAGACTCTTGACATCCATAGCTACTGTGCTCTTGCATCTCAAGCCTGCATTGGAGCCTCTGCAAGTATTGAACACCTAAAGATACAGCAAACAGCTCATGTGCTTGGTATAGATGGCTTGTGGTATGGAGGGAGAATCAAACAAACACACATGTCCCATGTATAGTCTCTAAAGCTCCAAGTCTTTAAGCGTCAGCTGTGGCCAAGAGAAATCCAGACACAAGACAGCCACATTATGTGAACAAAGCTGCACAGAAGCTGGTGAGCTCTAAGACACTTTCAAAGATTGTGGAACAGGGGTTCTGGACTTGGCTAACAAGTGCTTGTTGATGGGCGTCATCCTCATACGTGCATTAGATCGGAGGAACAAGGAGAGATGTGTCTTAATCTCTGGTGAGATTTGCATGGAGTCTCCAAGTATTAATGTGAAAGAGCCACTTGAGCAAAGAAAAGTCATCCTGCAGAAGCCAGCTACCCTCAGATGTTGGTGTTACCCTTCACAGTGCTACCCATTGCATTGTGCCCTGCAACAGCAGCTCAGTCCCCCACAGAGAAGCTCTCACAGAGAACTTGATTTGGACAGCCTGTGATACAGTATCCCAAGGTTACTTCCCAAACCCTGACACATGCTTCAAAGCTTAGCATCAGTGAATTCCTAAGTCACCAGCTAGAAGAAAGGGAAAGATAGCAATTAGCACTCAACACCTACACTGAAGTTCTTACCATCACCTTCAACTGCAAGAACAAAGCTTCTTTATCCCAGCCTTACATGACTAAGGAAGAGATCATAAGATTTATGCCTGCTGCTCTTCCTTCTGAGCACTCCAATTCATCTACTCTACCACCCTTTTCCTTAAAGAATATGGCAAGCATGACCAGGAACAGAAGTGAGCTTTGCACAGCGTGTAACACCATACACACAAGCGACGTACACTGTACACAGTACTATGTACATGGTGGATTTTTCAGCTTCCTTGAAATATCAACACTAGGGCCAAATCCAGTGTTGAATTTAACAAGGGTGTGATCCCACCCTGGATGGTAAGACAGTCTATTCTCACCTGGCCCTTCTGTTTCCATTCAGTCCATTCTGTCCCCTAATCAGCTCCGGCTGCTTTCCTCATCTTTTCCTGGTCCCTTTCTCCCTGACCATATGGTGTTTATTTTGGCTGCAAAAGACATTAATTTCATTATTCATGAGAAAATCTCATCCCAATTAGGACAAAAAAAACCCACATCAAAAACCAAAATAAGAAACAACAACTGACAAACCCTAGCACATGATAAAATTAAGGAAGATAATCAGTATCTTCCTCGATTTGGTATTTTGGTTGTGGAATGAATTATTATTAGCTTTTTCTGAGACAGTGGGCAGAAGCCATTAATGACAGCTGTGCCCAACAAAATTAATCCTTAGTAAAACACTAGTCCTTGCCTCAGAGATAAATTCTCGATGGTTTTAACTATATGTGGATTATGAGATCCTGGTGCCAGGAAATGAAATTGCATTAAACACACCCAAATCCCAGTAATACATATCTTAACAATGGTGATCAGTGAAAAAGAGCTTACCATGTATAAAAACAATGCCAAAAAGGGTATCAACTACCCACAAATTACTCTTGACATCAAGTTCAAAACAATTTCTGTTTCCATTTGTTTTGGAACAAAAATGTTTTTGTTATTTGCCTGGAAGTCTTAGCAGTTTGGCTTTTTAGTAGCTAAAAAGGATTTGCTTTTTAATCAATTACTGGTGGGGGGCGGAGGGGGGAAGTAATAAAAGACTCCTGGGCACCCAGCTTGGTCACAGACCTTACCTTTAAGTTTACTTTAGGCACCAGACATTCCTGTCCCCACAGAATCACAGGGAAAAGCCAAACCAAATCAAATGAAATTACAAAAGCAATGTCCTTCAGTAGCTGTCATTTATTTGTCCACCACGTAAGAAAGGCACCATGGAACATTTGAGATTTCAGAAGCAACAGCTATCCAGTAAATCCTTCAAATAGATGTGTTTACATTCAATAAGCAGCTCTGAAAGGGGGGAGTTGGCAAGTTGGACCTTACCTATACTGGGATTTCAAGCTATTATAACTAGGATTAGACTGAAATAAAAGAAATTAGCTATTAGTTTATGTGAAGTAATGGCAGTTATGTCATAATGTTTGGTGGTTTTTTGGAAAATTCCACAAATGCAGAAGGTACCATATTAAGACAGTATTTCTGCGTGTAAGGATTTGAAGTTCTTGCTTGAAGTACCTTTAGGGCTGGTGATTCAAACATTGTATGTAAATACATTGGCAGCTTTGGCATCTTCACTCCAGAATATGGTTCCTTGAACTGAAGAACTACATAAACCGTACTTACAGAGAGATGATTTCACACATATAGAATGGCTCCTTTGGCGTAAATCAGGAGTAACACCCATTGCAGAAGATGGCCCACAGCCGAGCAATGCACTATTTAGCCACTAGCAGAAGGGTGGGAATTGAAGGAGGTGGCCTGTGTAGTTCTTCTCAGTAATTTCTTGAGCTTGAGAAAAAGTCCCTGAACTACTCAAAAACACAATGTGAACAGAGGTTCATAAGTATTAAAAAAAAAAAAAAAGGAAAAACAGGTTAAGAGTTTCGAATACAGGGTAAAACAACATGCACGATTGTATAGTCCGAAGATTAAAATGAGTTTAGAGCAGATGAGCAAAGTTTAGCTCGCTCTGCTGGCAGTAAAGGTTTCACTTACTGTTCTAGCTTTCCTTAACCAGTAAAAATTTAAATCCTTCTTACAAAGGACTAAAAGTCAAAAGAAAGCTCAAGATGAGGCATTTTAGCAAGCTCTGGGAGGAAAAAAAAATAAATAAACAAACAGAAAACCCCCAAACACCTAATGCCCAGGAATCCTTAGGAATAAAGGAAAACATCAATTTTCAGTGACTGAAGTCAATTGAGAAAATCAAATGCTCTGTTGGCATACATCAAACCCATGCTAGATGCATGGACCTAAACATTTAAATGTGATCTTAATGTTAGCCATACATTTAAGACTATACATTAACCAAAAGGCCTATGTATCTACTTGGGTGAAAAAGCTGTATTTAGATGCACATCCTCCAAGTTGTGTTCCACTTCTCATATGAAGCCAACTTCTTTTTTCCTGTGCCATCTTCTAAAAAAAAATAAAGATCATGCTTGATTATCTTACAGCTACCTTAGCCTACTACCAGTCAATGACTATAAAATATGTTATACACTGTATTTGTAACAACTTACAGGAAATTAAAGAGCAAACACTGAAAACATACCACTATCGAAAATACCCATTCGCCTTTACTATTCAGTTACCTCATCTTTTCCATCTCACATATCGCTTGTAATAAGTGAACAACTCATGTGAAGTTGCTAACATGGCCAAGAAGGACATGCTCACTTTCTTACAAGCTACTTTTTGTTCAAAATAAATAATGCAGGATACTAAAATAAACTTACAATACAAAGTTTGCTGCTGCTTCTTTTTATCCAGGGTCCATTCACCATTCTTACAGTGAGTGAGAGTGATCACTGTAACAGTGGATTAAATGCTAATTTGTACAGGCAAATATTCTGGGTGATACTGTTCACTATGTGTTGTCCACCCCTTAATGCTGTTTATCAGCATTCAAAGATACTCAGACAGGTTACAAAGAATTCAGATCATGCCTCAATGGGGAAGTGAACCTGCTGGAGGCAATTTTGACAACACTGACTGACCCAGGTCCTGGGTCATGCAAGACCAAACTCACACAAAGAATTCTGGCTGTCTTCAGAAAAGGAAGAGGCTTCCCCCCATCCCCTTCCTCCACTACCTTCTTATCTAAGAATGAAAAGGAAGGGAGGAGCAGTACATTTTCCAGAACCATGGCACCTTGCCCTCTCAGACGAAAAGAGACAACAGTACATTTCAACTTTATTAGAAAAAAACAAAAGTTTATACAAAGCTCTGCATTTTACAGAAAACCACCTCCCCCAAACACAAAGAAATCCGACATTGCAAGCTGTATGCACTTTCATTTTTCATATACATACATATATATATGTACATACACATATATATGTGTGTGGGCGCACGCGTGTGTATATATAGTGTGACGGATTTTTTTTTGCATGGTTTGCATTCATTATTTTACAAAGTTAACATTTAGTAGAAAAAAAAAAAAGGATCTTTGTTACCATTATTTTCTCATATAAATAACTGTGAGCAGTCCTTCTGCGGATAGATAAAAAACACCTTTTCGTGTCATTCTGTAAAAAACAGACATTACTGAAATGGTATTGAACCATTCAAGATTTTTCAATACCACCATAAAAATATCATCTAGCCCCCAATTCAAAATGCTTGTCCAAGGCATTAGAAGAGAAAGGACTGTAAGACAATTCTGGAAAGATCAGTTCTTTAAGCCAACATTCAGGTAGATAATTTTTGCTGGACCTCATACATTGGTGTGAAATGAGTACAAACAGGAGGCCAACCTCTCTGTCTCTCTGCAAAAAGCTGGTCCTTTGCCTGTTGTCACCAAGTCAAATTCCAACAAGGCGCTCAGCAGCTCTAAGGAGCTGACACACTCTCAGCTCACCCTTCTTGCCCCACAACAAAGCCACAGAATTTCTAGATGCAATTAAAACTTCTACCAGCTCAGCAAATATTTCCTACTCCATTCGCTTTAAAAGAAGCTGTTGGACTTGTGGCATGGCTAGACAGACATCAGGTTGTTGAATTGCTGGGAGAAAAACTTAACTAGTGAGGAAAATACAAAATGACAACTAATAGGAAGAAAATGCTACAGAAAAGAGCTACTGGAGTGACTTCCAAGACTCTGGGCTTGAAGAAGCAGGAACAGTAGAGAGATGTGAATTGCAGATCAAAACATCCTTGTGTCTACTGAAGTTAAAAGTGACAGCGTAGTCCAAATTAATTAACTGCCTGGTAGACAATCATTCTTTCCGTCAAGCACCATGATGGGGAGAATGGCGAAGATTTTGAAGGCAATACAAGTGGTAGTGGTGATAACAAAGGTAATGAAAGTGAAGAACACGATGATGCCGATAAATGGAGAGTAATGCCAACGAAGATGTTTCAACTGCCAGAGATGCTGGCAACAAGAAGAATGGTTATATGGTTGGTATAGATGATGGCCAGAATTCATTCATATGTCCATGTAGTCATCATCTTCATCAGTATCACTTTCCAGTGAGGACTCCTGGCTTGAGGTCTCTAAGATTTCCAAAGCTGGCTGACAAAGGCTCTCCTTCTTTACATTCGCTGCAGACTGAGCAGACAAAATAGCAGACTGATCCCAAAAAGAGAGAGAGAGAATATAAAATATGCTAAATAGTCAGGATAAACCCATGATCACAGGGATAAAAGTCACCTGGTTGCTATTCCTTCACATTCAATAGTTCTCTTACTGCTATAAAAGATATGGCACCCTAATGTGAAACAACATAACATCTACCAGCAGGCTTCCCCACCATTAATGTTCTGCTTCCACTAACCTAAGAATTGCAATGACTCCAGCAGCTTCCTCACGCATTTTTGTAATTCTTTCTAATTCCCTCAGAAAAGGGTTAAGCAGTAGAATAGTTACGATTTTATCCATGGCCAATACTTCATCAGTCCTTTAAAACTAGCTTCTGCTGGTAACAGCTAGCATCTTCTTGCACTACTTACTCTATCTCTGGTTATGAACTGGGGACAGGAACTGTTGCTCCTTTCATACAAGTATTTTACTGAGGGAAGAATAAAGATAAAAACAATAATCTAAAATATTACTGTTTCCCTTTTATTACCTTTAATTTTTGCTTGGTCTCTTCTGAAATGCTGCCCTTTGGAGAAAGGAGGGTGGGAGTGGGTGGAGTGACAGTGATCTCAGGTGGAAATTTGGTGACAGATGAAGGTATGAAAAGCTTTGGCATGTTGGGCAGAATGCGAGTTTTTACTCGGGTGCCATCTGTCTTGTTCTGCTGACTTCCCAAAGTCTGTGAACTGCAGCTGAGTTCAGGCTTGGAACTGGAGGCTAAACAGAAAATAAAAAGAAAATAACATGTTAGGAAGCTATCTAGGATTTCAGATGTCAAATAAGAAGGAACAGTTCATTGTCAGGCATATGGCTAGCTCAAAAGGCCTTTCTTCAAGCCTTGCTTTAATTAAGTCTCAGAAACAGAAAGTGTCTCAAGAATCTATGACAATTGGAAACCAGTAATAACTAAAAAAACCCTAAACTAATCCTAAAAGCAGAAACTCAATCGGACCAAGCATGACAAGTGGTAGTGTAGCACTGACCCATCTACATTTAGATAGAAGTCTACTACAAAAGCCACTTTCCCACTTTTTTCAGGTGCAATCATCTTACCTTTGCATTCTCTAACTGCCTCTCCATTCTGTAATGCAACAAATAAAGCTACTTAAGCTTTACTTATGAGCCTTAAGTTCCTCCCCTATAGCATCGCCTGTTTAATTCTTGAGATAGCAACTCCTCAACAATTTAAGAAAATATATGGTAGCAATCGTTAAAATTTCCTCATGACTCTCTTCAAATCCTGCCATAAAAATCTCCTTAGTGTGCCCATGCCATTGTCTCCCACAGTAGTTCACATTACTTCCACATACTTCCCAAGTGTCCCAGCTCGTGGTCTTTACAATGCAAACTCACTCAGACCAGGCTCATCTCACAAAGCAAAGAGGTATCCAGCCCTTCTCTAGGCACGATCATGTTATACACATATACACAACAAATCCCAGTAGAAGACAATCTTTCGTATTAAAATCTGAGAACATCTTAAAAGAGATTTCTTGATTTCTTACTAATAATGCTGCTTCATATGGAGTCTATTTTTCTGAAAAGTTAGGCTTTAGCATTTTCATTATTATATCTCAGACTGATAATAATGACAGGTGTTCATAGACATTTTTTCAGTTTTAGTCTTGTCAAATCCACCTCTTGCAGATTTCTGGAACTGACATGGCCACTTAAACACAGCAAAATAGAATGCATCTTCCTGATGCCACCCTGAAAAACAACCAGCAGTAGAACTAACTACTAAGGGACATAAAATTGAATTGTGTGTTCTCAACTGTACACAAGAATGTAAGAACTGCCACAACAGATGAGGCACAGCTTCCCATCAAGATCAGTGACCCATCTCCATGGGCAGCCAATGATTTCAGAGGAGGGTACCAGAAATGTTGCAGTCATCAGACACAGGATAATCTGCCACTCTCAAATAACAAAAAATGAGATACCCCCAAACATAAGCATCTAGATTATGTCTGCCTGAAATACCAAGTTTTGCATTTTTTTAATTAAAACACCAACTCATACTTCTCTTGGGAAGGGGGCAAAAGAGGGACAGAAAGCATTAAATGCCGTAATGCTGGTTTTTTATGTTTACACAGACCGAGTGAGTCAGTTTTTTTGTGAAAAATTGTTTCCTTCTGTTAAATATTCCAATTGTGTAATCCAAAGTGTCATCACATTGCCCCATATAAGATTTCAATTAAAAGAAAAATTCTTCTTTAAAGGATGCAAAAACTATATAGCATGATAGTCTGGTACTGGGAGGTTTTTTATTTGGCTTTGCTGCTGTGGTATTTAGCATGTGAGTCATGCACCAAAAAGAATAACCATTAAGGGACGACAAGGCAGTTTCCCAGGAAGCTGTGAGATTGCCAGGAATGCCTCTAAACTCTGGAATACTTGACTGAAAGGCAGGCAGAGAGACTGAGGAATATGAATCACAACTATCCAATCAATCAATCAATCCCTACAGACTGATCAGCAGCTAATCACCCATTTTCAGAATTCTTTGAAGCACAGAAAGTTCCTACCTTGGGTACAAACATGTCCTGAATTTGTGCTGGTCACCGACTCCACTTGCCAGCAAACAGGCTCTGGCGATGGTGCAACAGTAGCCATTTTCATCTGCTGACAAAGCCGTGACTCCTGCTGCTGAAATCCAAGCCCCTCCAAAGGCACTTCAAGCTCTTCTTCCTCTTTGGCAATGAAATATAATGAACAGATTAAGAGACATCCCAATCTCTGTCCTAAACCTCAATCCGTTTGCTGTGTAACCAACTGGTAGATTTTCTTTTTTTTTAACCCTTGCTCTATATCTAAACCGCAACGCGAGTGAGCAAAATTAAATACTGGCAAGCTAAGATGGCAACACCAGCTTTTTCATACTTGGTGCCATCAATTCCGATTCTTCAAAAAAAGTAAATGTCACTTAAAAAGTTAAAGAAAAATTCTTGTCTATGACGTTTTGTTATTCCTGCACATATGCAAGAAAAACACATGGAACTGACCATTCTCTTTTGGAGATGTGAGGGTTCAAACACCTGACACACACAGACAAGAAAATCCATCACCCTTAACGGGAGCCAGTCGTGACCAACAGGTCCCTCTCTGACCTGCAACCACGGGTACACGCTACACTCAAGTGCAGCTTACTGGTAAGTAAGATTAATGACTCTGAACACCAGTAACAGGGCCAAATCTGTTTTTTATTAAACCAATATCAAGTTATACTAAATACTTACTTTCCCCTGATATATCCACTGTGCCTTTATAAATACATGAGTCTAAAATTTCCACTTTCTGCTATTCCAGAACTTGGGGCACTTATAACTCAGAATCCATGGATGTGTGTGTACAATCTCTTTTATTATGAAACCAGCTGTATCTGCTTTTACATTAATGCAGTGTTAACCCAGTTCTCTTGCCCACTGAGCTGCGTATTGTCCCTAACAGGAGTCATTTTCACTGAACTGAGAGTTACCAGTGCCCTTTCTGGGAAGAGCAGACTGAAGTAGCACAAGCTTTTCAAGGCTATGGATGCACAAACAAGCTCTTATTCTCTGATAAAAATGAAGATACCCTTCAAAAACAAAGGGCTGTCTAGCCTAATTCGAATCACCTTATGTTTACACAGGCTAAGGTGTGCACAGGCAGCTGCAAAGCATATTCCCAGTCTAACTTGCTTTAAAATTCTTTATGCCCATGCTCTATATTAATTGAGAATCTTGACAGTATGATGTCTTAAAAAGGAATATATATTTCAACTCTTCCTCATTGGAAACATACTCCCACCCCCTCAAGTGTTGAAAGCACTTCTCCATCTTCATCAATGCAGATCAGAACTTGGAATTTACCATGGTAATACCTTCCCGTACAAGAGTTCCCCTTGCAGGAAATGCTTAAGACAACATTATAGATGAACAGCTTGGTAAAAGTCAGATTGATGCAGTTTGAAAGGTGCAACTTGTAAAATTAATTAATTTTTTCTAGGGTGCTTGAATAATTTGTACAAAAAAAAAGGCTTACCAAAGCAGGCCCTTTCATCCACTAATTTTCATTGGTAAAGAAAAGAAGCCACCATCTAAACTTGTAGCTGACAGCCAATATAAGCCTTAGGACAAATGGGTTTGCTTGCAAAGAATTCTCCAATAGTTCCCGAAAAGGAAAGGTCACACACTACAGCACAAATCACAGGCAGCTTCTGTTCTGTGATGTTCCACTCACTATAAAGCACAAAACGGAAAGGTCTAACACAGAAGAATGTAGTTCTCATTCTCAGCACTCTCACACATTTCTCTATGGATACTTCAAAATACAGCACTGGAAGCAGGAATAGCTGCATCTATACATGTACAAATACACCCAAACAGCTCGTTCACAATACAGAAGGAAGTACTTAGGTATAGGAATCTTGACTAGGAAAATAATATCTCATAGTTTCCCTGTTTAAGAAGCAGAGGATAGCTGAAGGATTGTTTTCTGTATTCGACTGCCCTTTATACCAGCTACATGTATGATTTAACCACATACTGACAAAGTACAAGAGACTGTACGAAGAAGGATCAGCCCTAATGTGGCCTGAAGCCAACATACACATATCCCATTACACCGCTAGCATCTGACGATAAGCTGTAGTCTAAACCCAGAAGACTCCCACACCGAAATGGCTACAAGACACTTGATCAAAAGACAAAAAGAAACATTACATCAAGATTTGAGGAAAAGCAAACTGAAAATGATGATTTCAGAAGATTATCCTATAAGACAGCTGAGAAGGCAACTCCTTTTTAACTCGCTCCAACACTTCAGACCCAGTCTTAAGTATCTAAGGTAAGTACTAACAGAATCTTTCTTATCCACTTATTAACCATGAATACAAACCCAGTAATTAATTTAGCAGACAAACTGCAAATCCTCCTGCCTCAACTATGTTACTATCTGAGAATAGTTTTGTATGCACTCAACTGCTAAATTACATTAGGGACTTATTAGTTCACCATTCAGAATAAAAGCTCTGATTTGTATTATTGTTTAGTGACAAAACTCTACCGTGCTGATTACAATCTTTGTTTAATTATACAATATATCATTGCTTAAGCTGATTTACTGCACTTCAACAAAATTATGCCCCACTGACAAAAGCTCTTTTAAGCTTTGCTTTTTGCTACAAGACTGCTATCGGTCTATGTTCTTTTACAAGCAATCATCATACCTATAAGCATCTCCATCCTACATAGCATAGTTAGTTTTGTTAGTTTTGTATATGCAGTTTTATAGCATAGAAAAATTAGATTAATTTGAATAATTTTTTTTTAGTAATGGTTCCACAAGCCCTTTTTCATGTAGAAGTGAATGGAAATGAAAGGGCAGGAGCCTGGCACACGAAGCATGTACTTCTATCACTGCACTTCTGGAAGCAACGCTTGTTAATATTCTATTAGGCTGCGTCTTTCAGTACATGAGAAATCAAGAACCACTGTCTGTTAATCAATCCCTTGCTGTCAGAGTTAAATACACAGTGACTCAATTCTATTCCCTGACTGGGTCATATACTTTATTATCTTAGGACTGTGAATTTTATTTTTTTTTTGTAATAGTCATCGGAGTAGCATTATTTCTAAGTTAAAAATAAAGTTAAGGAACAAATTTTTTTTCATTCTTGAAAATAACAAGAATTGGTTTTTTCAGGTGTACATACCATAATTTATACTATTTATACGTTAATATAGTGCACAGATACTTATTATATCTCTTTTCATTACAGAAAAAAAGGGCAAAAGACAGAAGAATAATCAAGAAGAAACACACAGTTGAATCTCTTATTATTTGTCTGAAAACCAGATTTCTGAAGATGCTGTTATAGTCCTGAACATAATGTCCTAGTTTTTCTAATAAAAACTTTCCCCAGGGAGGTAAAGACTCCACTAACTCATGAGCCACAATATTCTGCACAAGTGCAAGAGCACAAGAATATAAGTGCAGCCCATTCTGAAGGTGTTCAGAAGCTCAGATTTAATAACAGTTTAAAAATCTTATGGTAATACCCAGCTCTTATACTGTCCTGGCAGGTTTTCAAACATCAGCTCTACAAACCCAGTTTAAAATAAAAGCAGTTTCTGGAGACGTAATATGCAGCAGACACTTGTCTCCAAGGCTGAAGATGGGACAGGTATTGTACTCTGGAGATCCATTTAGCACTCTCACCTTACAACACAACACAACGATATTAAGCACGTAGAAAAAACCCATGGATTTGCAATGCATATTTTTAATTATATTGAAAAGTTTATCTCCATTTGAGCTGAATTACAAGTATCTTTTTTAGCCTTCCCTTTCCCAACAACTCTCTAAATACATATAAAATAGTATACACATAGAAAGAGGGACATCATACCTTTCAACATTTCCCTGCTTTAGTGAGGAAGAAACAAGCTGAAAACAATTCAATGCAACAACCTACTCCAGCTTTCCTCTCCAACCTCTTTCCACTTGTTGCCAGGGTAACCAGTGTTTGCAGATGCCTATAGCGGGCGCCTGGGTTCATGACTTCATCACAGTTAATATTCTCTCTCTCGATCTCTCTTTATACAGAGAATACACTATATACATATATCCTCACACTGTAAACATATAGATTATACAACTCCTGAAACCATTTTTATACTTGAGACAATTTACTTTGCTGTTCTGATGTGTATAAAATGAAAAACACCACCATAAAACATATTCACTTGGCAATTTGCAGATGTGGAGAAAGTTTAAAACGCGGTAGTGCTGTAACCACTCTGGTCCCTGCACTGCACTGTACACTTCATCACTGCATTTTGTCATGCTGTCAGGTATAAGAGACGTTAACATTACAGTGTGATAAAACATTTCATGTGAAATTTCAGAAAAAAAATCCTGTAAGCCATGCACTAAATCTATTGCATGACAACTGAAAGGCAAGCCCAGAAAATGTGACTAGCATCTGGAAAAAAATGCTTTCCAGTTTCTGACGGAAGCAGTTTAAAGTATTATAGCACAGATGTTACAGGATACAAGCAACTTACAGTGCATACACAAAATATCATTTTATCATAGGAAAAAGGAAGGAGCTGAGCTTTGAACTCCAGGACAGAATACTAACGTGGTTTCAAAAGCAAATGTTTGGAGAAATGAACAGATAACAGCTTCAAGTGCTTAAATAAAGCACTTGCATTGCTTGCCTTCATCCCTCTGAAAAACACCTTCCCCAGCATTTCTGTGTGTCAAGATAAAAAAACCTGAAAATACATTACTACTATTTAGCAAATCTGTACTACATTGCCTTTCAACCACTTCACTAGAGTAAGGATTGAATTCTGTGTGCCTACAGACACTATGAAATACTTATTTTACTAGTCCCAGTAACAAGTGGTTTACTTTTTATTTTAATGTGCACCCATTGCACATGCAATTATTCACAGAACTGACTGCTACTTGTTTACAAGGTAGATTTTTTTTTTCCTGGGGATGGAACTGGGTCTGATCCCTGGCTCCCTTACAGTGGGGTTAATACCTGACCACATTTCCAAAGAATAGTGCTTACATGAAAACAATTTTCTGTATTCCATCTGCCTCACCCTCCAGCGTGCTGGGAATTAATACAGCTTTTTTCCTCATAAGGCGGTTGAAAAGGCCACGGAAAGCTTGAATTTGAAGGAGCTCAGAGTTTCCTCATACACTGTGCTACTAAGTCAATGGAAAGACTTCACTGGAACCAAGGTTGGTTCAGCTGAACATGCTTTGGTTAAGGATGCAGACCTACAGAAATAATAGGGGCATCACCCCTCCAACTGTATCTGCCATGAGATACTACAACCACAGCAGGCAGTGAGACGTACCTAATTCATCGCAGAATGGGGTAGGTATACGTGGTAACCGTTCCTTATGCATTTTCTTTATCTACATTAATTCCAAATATCCTGCCATGGAATTTATTTCTAAAAAACCACTACCAAGTCATAGCTCTAGAAATGAAGTATTTGACTTGAAACGCCAAATTCAGGAAATTACATTAAAAGCTGACACACAAAGCCATGTGTTAAAAATTAAGCGTCAGAGTAATTTTGGAGGCGAAAAGCTGCAGAACACAATTTCTATTGCCCCCTCAAATGAAAGATATTCAAGCAGTCTGGTGAACAGAAGTTGGCACTGTAATAGCATGTCATATTGCTATATTTACCACTAAGGTCCTGAACACAGAGTTTACTGTACAATTATATGTGACATTCCCCAAAATGCTTCCTAAGGCCAAGATCAGCTGTCACAGAACAACATTAAGGCAATTAAAACTTAAACCAAGTGGCTGCTTTGAAAGTGCTGCCAGGCAATAGTCCCTGGCCCATCCTAATTCCCAAGTTCCCAGGTACCTGTAACAGCCACACTGGGGCCAGTCTAACAGCAGAGATAGCGGAGCTCCCATTTCGAAAAGCATTTCTTGCCACTACCAAGTTTCCTAGAGGTGCAGAAATCTGGTGTGCAGGTTGGTAAAGAAAAGCCCTGAGGCCAATAGTAACTTCCTCGCTCTCTTTAAAGTAGAACAAAGCTTCAATTAAAAAAAAAATATAGATGGGCCTAGATAAAAAAAGACAACAGTCTGATATTCAACTACATGAACTTTCAAATGGCGTTATAAAAATACAACTAATGATATTTATGTTTTAGTATGTGACTCAGCAAGCACATTTAATTTGGAGCACATCACATAGTAGTACCTGCGGATAGTAACAGTCACTCATTTGCAACCTACTGCTACTGAATTTTACGTACTCGTTATCTAATGAAAGTTGTAAGACCTTTCCTTTAGTGTTTCAACCTTCTTTGGCCTGACAGCCAGCTAAGCACAATGAAAATTAGCAAAAGCACCTGTCAGAAAAATCTCTTAAAAGAATATGTCACCCCACGATCTTATAAGAAGTTTGTAAGTCACGTAATACCTGTGCAGTGGGCTTACAACTAGATCTTTCTTCGGTCTTCATTTGTGCAGGAACTTACGTAAATTTTATGCTGCTGGCAGTAATCTAAAACTAGTGAAACTAAAACACATTGTAACAAAATAGCATCATTACCATATTTCTTTATAAAAGGTCTCCAGAAAATGTGTTTCATTAGTGTTAGATATCTGGAGGCCAGTGAATCCCCAGGATTTTCAGGGGGATCCAAGGGCTTCGACCACAGACCTGCCCAGACTGCACTAAACCCGTGGCTACATACCATCACCTCCCAGGCCATGCTGGAAAGCTGCTACTCCTGCCCTTACTTATTCTTACTGATCTAACACGGACACGTAAAAACAACAACAGCTTTAATTTCAAGGGATTTTCTGCACAGTGTTGGACTGAATTAATGAAACTTAAGAAATTTGAAGGGTAAAGATCAGAAATAGACATTAAGTGCACTCAAAAACTCTTCTGGAATGAATGTATTGTGATAGCAAAGCAAATCAGCATACTTTCAAAGAGAAGGTGAAAAGACATGACTGACTGGTACCCTCTGAGCACAAGGCAAAAAGGAATTAAGAGGCCATTCACAAACAGGGACCCCCCTGCTGACATTCAGCAGTGAAGTTGTTTTCAGAGCGCACCCATTGTGAAAAACAAAAGCTTCATGAAAAGCCCGAATCAGAAAAGGGGAAGCGGGGAAGGGAGAATACCGATGCCAAGGAGGCTGAAGCCGCAAGAGATCAGAGAGTGCCAACGCAGAGCCAGCTGTAGGCAGCCTGGTTGGTTTGTTAGTGACTCTGCAGTCACTAGCAGGTGGATGGCAGCTGCTACCCCTGGATGGTACAATAGGCCTGGGGTTACAAGTATTTAGAGTTTTTAAAGCCAGCGATGGAGCACTTCTCCTATGAAGACAGGCTGGGTTTGTTCAGTGTGGAGAAGGGAAGACTCCAGAGAGACCTTATAGCAGCCTTCTAGTACCTTGGGGGCCTACAGGAAAGATGGGGAAGGACTCTTTACCAGGGAGCATAGTGATAGGATGAGGGGTAACAGTTTTAAACTGCAAGAGGATAGATTTAAATGAGGAAGAAATTCTTTACTGTCAGAGACAGTACTGTTGTGAGACACTGGCCCAGGTTGCCAGTGTCTCAGAGAAGCTGTGAATTCCCCATCCCTGGAGGCGTTCAAGGCCAGGCTGGATGGGGCTTTGAGTAAACTGGTAAAGTGGAAAGTGGTACCTGCCCACGGCAGGAAGGGTTGGAACTAAATGATCTTTAAGGTCCCTTCCAACCCAAACCATTCTATGATTCTAAAACACTCTAAAACTATGATTCTTAAACAGTCATGTTTAAGAAAGAACCCTCATGCCAGGTAACTGCAACATGAAGGCTCACATAAGGTGAGAGCTCCTTGGCCAGTCTAACCTCTTCTGTGTTTCAGCTTTTTTTTGGAACTATCTGTTGAGATTGACTCCGTGCTCTAAAGCATGATTTTTTAATTCATCAGAATAAACAGGTAAGATGCTGATTGCAATTAAGAGGGTTGAATGTTACTACTTCTGCCATCTAAAAAGTACTTGAAAGTTTGAATTGAAATCTGTAGTTAAAATAAGGCATGGCCAACAAGGCCAAATACTTCTGGCATTTTGTGTTAAGCAATTTTCGGTACACTGAATTGCAGCACTTAAGTCCATGTTTTGTCTTCAGAAGTTTATGACAAGCAAGCTCAGAAGACATCGAGATACATGTCTAAAGATGACAACCTACAACCTCCATTATTTCACTCAGATAGAAACAGGGACTGTGGATGTTCACTGATGTCTGACTATCCAGAAACTGAGGATTCAAGGTGAACCCTTGTGCCATGCACTGTTTTAATACAAAGAGAGAAGTGGTCAATGGAAAATTATAGAGCTGTCAGTCTTTGCCGTATTTCCCTCTCCCTTGCCTAAATTGCCTCAGATTTCTGAGAACTCAGTATTAACCTAAGGTCACGTATCAGTTGTTAAAATAAACTAAGCCACAGCCTTGTGGTAAAAGATGCTCTTTACACGTAGAATTACTCTTACAACTGGCAGTTAAAAGCCTACAAGATGAACTGCCATATTACAACATCATTACCAAATTGTTAGGACTTAGCACTTCAAAACCCTCTTTCTTTTGAACATCTCTCTTTTAGGGAGTCTGCTGCTGCCTGCGCACACACTGAAGCAATTTAGCTTCATTGCTCACTGTTAAAATACCGCTACTTACCTTTCCATGCACCTGTCCTCATTTGTTATTTATTTGTTGTGTTTCTGAAAGTCTAAAAGTTCTACAGGTTGAAATACATTTATACCCCTGCTTGCCCTGTTGTGCCTAAGTAGCCTACATTTGAAATGATAACAGGATATTTGCATGGCTTATGGAGTGCGACTTCCCTGCACACTACAGAAAGAATTGTTGTCCTTAGCTCTGAATTTCTAAGCTTGGATAGTTATATCATGACCTTCTTGTTTTCATACTGAAATGCTTAGGCCTCAAATGGACATAAATTTAACTGGAGGCTTGGGACGTTACTCTTCTACTCTGATTTTATATTCCAATTTGGTAAATATCTGACTTTCAGCAAAACAAGTAACTTCAAATAATTCCGAGTATAAAAAACTTCTCTCGGTATCAAAACTCAGATGTGAATGCTTTCTTGTTCATTCCTTATAAGAATCATTATTAGAATAAGGAAAGCAAAGAAGAAACGTCAAGATTTTGCAGCTATTTAGGAGAGTATAATACTGGAACAGTGTGACAGGAGAGAGAGGGTTTATCTTAATTGTCGTATTTCAGTTTCCCCAGAGAAAATTTTGGGCTGAGCCACAAAGACTAATAGTCCCACGTACATTTATGCCTAAATGTAGGGAGCTCTCATGCTGAAACTACCACTATCATCACACTGCTGCTGGACTTCATCACGTTTTATTCCGTACCAGGTACTAGACAGAATCTCACTATAATCTACCTGAGAAATGAGTGGCACAGGATCAACTTTGCTTGGAAAGCCATTCCTTTTGCTGGGTGAAATCACAGAAAATGGTAGCAGCTAATACTCTCTGATGTGGAATACTTTCACATGAACAAATAGATACAGGAAGAAGTGACAAGAAACAAAAAAGATGAAAACAGGTTACTCTAAAAATGGGAGGAGATTTACAGAAACAGAGCTAACGGGAGCAGATGAAAAAGGGCTATAACAGAATTATAAATAGTTCTTTTTAGAGGAGGTGGATGCTGAGGTAGGAGAATTAAAAAGAAAAGAAAAAGAAAAGACACAGCAGTAATTGGTGTCTCTCTCAGCTAGGAAAATGACCTGTCAGGTAGGTCTGAGAGCCAGAAAGCCAGATACAACGCATGCATTCAGCACTGGAATGAGAGCTCTGCAGAGACAGCCTCTTGATCTTCAGACATAGTTTCAGGGGTATAATTCTAGCAGCTAACCCTTCCATCTCCCTCAACCAAAATGATGTGCAGAAAGCATGAAAGAAGAAAGAACAATATAGAACTTTAGAACCCTAACAAAACCTACGAAGTCAAAAGATTAAAATAAACGTTCCAATCACTGCAATGTGGCCTGGGAAATTGCAGAGAGGAAAGCACATCAGAAATACTCATGAGTTTTGTTTGAAAACCAAAAGAATGTGTGAGTTCTTATCTGTATTTTCATTTCTAACAGTCTCCTTAGTAAGTATACAGCAACTTTACAGAGGATTCTTTTTATTTTTCTCCCTTGTTGTCTAGGCACCAACCTGAATTACTCCCTGTTGAACAACCCTGCCACAATGACACCAGGCAACTCCATTCTGTAGCTTCATAAGGACAATAATAAACATGGTTCACACATGGACTAAGCTATTCCTTCCTCATCATTCCCTTTCCTTTCTTCCCCTCCCAAGACAATCTCTTCCTGGATTTGTGAATAAGAATTAGATGATGATAATGCAACTGCTAACCTTGCGTGTTAAATTTCAATTTTGCCCTGTACTCGGAGATTAGCAATTTGCTCTTCATTGCTGATGAATTCAGAAGATTGTGCGCTTTAGATGCCAAGGCTGATTACATGTGGAAAGAAATTAAATACCAGAAGTATACAGATCAAAATTTAGAAAGTCACAACACCAGATTAACAAAACATCCAGACTAGATCAGAGTCTATTCCTCATTTTTTAATATTATGCACCATTAAGTCTAACAAATCTGGGCGCTATTTCCACTGTAACCTTACCTGTCACTTTTCACAATGCCTCTATGTATATGGTCCATTCATAATTTTATCTGGACTCTCAGGAATTTGTCTACAGCATTTTGTGAGAAGTGTTAGGACCCAAATGCATGAATGGAAGGACTGAGCAAAAGCAGGAGCAGATGCTTTTTCAGACAGTGTTCCTGCTAAGGCTGGAAGAAAGCAACAGGCTGTGGGCAGGTGCTCTGCCACTTTAATAGGAGCAGTGTCCCACAAAGATGCACAGCCATCCCTTTTGGGCACCCAAGACAAGTCTGAAATTGGGTCTAATCTTACTTCATTCCCCAAAGTGGATCAGTACTGCCTTGTATGGTGATTTCGACTTTTGCTAACAAGCCAGCCTACTATGACAGCAGTTAACAAAAAGTCAGCATTCTCATTTAATTTTAATTCTGTCCCCAATGAACAAGTACATAACAAAGTCCTAAACTAATCACACAACCGTGGGATAGAATAAGTAACATCTGTTATGTTTCTCCAATCCTTTTCTGTACTCTAACCTTGCACAGAATCATACTAGGGCTACAAATAATATATTCCCAACATTCCTGTCCTACCAGATGCTTTTTTTTCCCCTCAAATGTGAAAAGCAATAGTGATGATACACTAGCTTTATGAACCACGTAGAAGCTCAGCATTTTCAGTGTGTTATGTATCTCCACACACACTTATTCAGGGCAGTGATAGCTATGCATCTTATTACGTTAATCAGACTCTCATAAGTCAGACGCAGTTGAAATAAACTGGTGGACAGCCTACAACCACTGCTAACTTTTTTAAAGATTTAACGTATTTTAAAGAACTAGATCCTTCCTCTTAGAAGAAAATAAAGCAGATGTTTTTATGTTACTATTCTGTATTTAAAACGTATCAATATTTTTGGGGTTTTATTCCATGATTTCACATGCAAGCTACACAGACAGTGGTCACTCATTTAATCTCTTCTAGCAATTAAAATATGTAATAACTATGTAGATATGCCCGATTCAGGACCAAGACAAAAATCTCTGTTTGAGTAGCCTTTTGAATGTATCAATGTCTAGTGATCAGAAAATGGACTAGAATCAGAACTCAGGCCCTGACTCACCACGCGGCCTTGCCAAACCGATTAGAGAGGGCCAAAACGTTCTGTTGCCCTGAGACTTACCACGTGCAAGATCACTCATGCTGGGAGCAGTCTCTGCATTTTGACTCCGGAGATGCTCAGTGTCCCTTTGTGACTCCTGGGATGGAGGTACTGAAGACGCTGAGGAGGAGGAGGATGAAGAGGAAGAGGCTGGTTTGGACTTGGAATGCAGATCGTTCAGTCTCAGGAGATTTTCAGGAGTCACAGTGTCCGGATTCACTGGGGTAGGATGCAGTGTGGCTGGTATTACTGGGAAGAAGCTCTCTCTGGTGTCCTTTGTATGCTTTGGGGTTGTGGGTGTTTCTCCTGTGGACTAAACAAAACAAAAAAAAAAGCAATCAGAGACAGTGAGAACATACATGCCAGTAATTCTGCATGCGCTACCTGCTTCAGTGACAACTGCAGGCAGTACAGCTTTCTGTAGGCAGAAAACACTCTCTCTACAGCAAGCAAAAATCAATCACTATTATAAAGAAATGTCTCTCCTTTACAGATTATTTTTCTGTTCTTTACAGTCTATCAAACTAAGCATGAATTACAAACTCTCACGGACAGACACATTTCTTTCATTTAAAAATATGTTAAAAATCCCTTGACCTGAACAGTGCTTTGAGAGAATTTTCAAATTATTAAAGGAAATTAATCTTAGTGAATGATGTGAGAAGAAATGGAGAAAGCAGAAAAATGTATTTACTTGCAAAGTAAGTGCTCAGCCTAACCCCAAATCATAAATTTCCAATAACTGCAGAACTGAGTAACATTCGTGTCCAACTTGGAACAACGCTCTGGAAGATCTCTTGCCTTTGCAGAAGGAACAGTGGCACTAAGAGTGATGCTTGCTCCAAAGCCAGAGCTAAGAATTTAATGCAGTGTCGTTAATTACGTAGACGGAAGGTAGAAGGGTGACATAAATTCACCAAAGAAGGGAACAAAAGTACCCATAAAATGAGTATCTTCTCTATAATTTTTATCAGCAACCACATAAAGTATTCTTGCCTGTGAGGCCACAGAATGCATTTATTTCATGCTCTTTACAGTCTTCATTTAATGGAGACTTACTGGACCATAAACGATATGGCTGAATGGAATCCTCAACTGTTTAATTGTCTGTCTCCTACCTCTACCTCTCTTACCTCTACCATAAAGAAAAACTCATTTTAACCATGGTGATAGAGTATGAGTGTTTGAAATAGAAATAAAGAGTTCTGCTGTCAAATGTAAAATCAAATTGGGCCCTAATATCCTAGATAACCAAAGATTTATTACAATACAAGAAAAGTCAGAAGAATTTCACTCAGAGAACAGAGTAAATCTCAGCTGGAGAAATTACATATTTAAAATGCAAAGGTAGAGAGCACGCAACTACTTTTTTTTTAAATAATTGGTGGAATGTATTTTTAAAGTTCCTGAACTTGATTAATCAATCTCTAAAAAGCATACAATTAAAAGCTGCCAGATTCTATATGCACACAAAAAATAAAATATAGCAGCTGTATTCATAACAATTACCATATCGGATCATAAAAGGTCTGTTCTGCTTCTGAAAGCAGCAAGTTTCTGATGTTTAAAGCATCAGTTCCAAAACTAAACGTCTCAAGATGCACACAATGGGATCACAAACTGAGGGAAATAAGACTGCAGAAGAAAGCCTCAAGCCAGAAGCAAGATCACTAGAGGAAATGTTTGCAGCTGTGATTTAGAGGGAAAAGCCTTCACACCCATGCACTTCATTAACTTACATAATACATTATGTAGAACCTGAAATTGCTGTGATTGTATCGTATCCAAATTTTTTTCAGCAGAAATACATGAAGGTACTACTAGTTAGGTACGTATTTGTTAAAAATATATCTGCACCTCAAACTGTATTTCTATAAAAATGCACAGCTATTTCCACAGACAGAAGGATGACATTTGGAAAGTAACTCAGCAATATTTAGACGGTAGTCTAAAGAAGAAGAAAAATGATTAGTGAGAGAAGCAGTACCACATCATGGAATAATTCTGGCTGAAAAGGACCTCTGGAGGTCTCTAGCCTGACTTCCTGCTCAAAGCAGAGCTAGCTTCAAAGTTCGATCAGCTCACTGAGGGTTCATGTCCAGCCCAGTTCCACATATAGCCAAGGACAGAGATTTCACAAACTCTTTGAGCCCCTGTTCTAGTGCTTTACCACCTTAACAGTGAACATTTTTTTCCTTTAACTTCATCCAGATTTCTCTTGCTGCAATTTTAAATGGTGTTCCTCACCTGGTTCTTTCCTCTTTGCTGAAGATAGCAATTCCTTACCTCTACCCTCAATTAGTCTTCTCCTCTCTAGTATGAGGCAACCCAGCTCTCTGTGATTTCAGTGCCATAAGGGCATACCATGGACTTGTGTTCAACCTCTTGTCCAGGACTCCAAATCTTTTTTTGACAGAGCTGTTCCCTGGCCAGTTATGTTACACACAGGCTATTCTGCTCCAGGTACAGGACTTTGAATTCCTCTTTGTTGAACCTTCAGATAGTTCCTGTCAATGCAATCCTCTAATTTACTGAAGTTGGTCTGAAAAGTAGCCCTGCTTTCCAGCACACAGACCATGCCCTCCAAACTGGTGGTGTCATTCAAGCTCACCACAGGTTCACTCTATCCCACCATCCAAGGTATTAAAGAGGACAAAGTCCTGGTATAAGTCTCTGAGGAATGCCACTAAACTGCCTGAGACTTACAGGGCCACATTTCATTATACCACAGGTGATTGCCTCCAGGAAATCACTATACTTTCTAACACCACATTTGAGAAATAAACCCCAAACATGCTCATTAACAGGAAGCACTTGGGTTTGCTAGAAGCACTTCACGTTCATCTCTTTCTACACCAGCAGCAAAGCACAGTAAAGATTATTTTCCACAAATATATAGTAGGAAACTGAGAAGCAGTGACAATCCTTTACCAGTGTTTTATGTGGTTTCTCATTAGGAGATTTCCCCCCCTCCCCCTGTTTTTTACTTTGTTGTGGCACGAAGCCAGAACTACAAAAATTCTCCTTGCCCTCTGCCCCTGTCCACCTCCCCATGCTGAGCATCTCTATTACCACCTCTGCATCTGAAATACAGCAGCCTTATTACAAAGTGGCTTTAGTCACCAAGAGGAAATTAATCTTTTCTTATACGGACGAGGATGCTACTCACAGAACAAGTACATACAACTGAAATAAGATGAGATCTCATTTATCTGCCTTTTTCATATCTTTCATTGTAATTGCAGGTTCATCTAGTCAAGATCAGATTTTCTTCTGGACTTTTAAAAACAAAACGAGACACCGAAGACAGGAGTGTGCAGTACTACTTTTGACTTGACTATGCTATCAGTGAGCAGCAGAAACATTTAAGGCTTAATTAATTTCTTAATGTCCGACCAACATGCCACAGCAAGAAAAATAGTCCATTACTTCCATAAATATCTGCTATGTTATTTGCTCTTCTTTAAAATGCTTATTAAAAATGTTGTTTATTATGAAGTCTGTATACAGCCAAAATATAAATAAATAAGTTGTATGCATGTTTGCATGAATTATGATAATTTGTGACTCATACAGGAGTCTAAATGAGTTTCCTCATCTGCTAAAACATTGACTATTTCAGCGTACTCCTCAAAGAGATCATTCAGCTTCATAGAGGCTATGAACAAACCCTTCTCATGTTGAAAGCTGACATTAAAAAATTTAAAGAAAACACAGGAAAGTCAGCACTAGCACAGCCTTGCACCAAGAAAAGTGGCAGCAGAAGTGCAGAAGTTTTTCACAGATGTTAGTGGAAAGAACAGCTCCATATAGTTTCCCAGTTGAGGAACTTTAGTAATGAGAGAAGAGCAGCAGGAAAAAGAAATTGAGTGTTAAAAATAAAATAACAGAAAATTATACTTCATAGGATGCCCCATCCCTGGAAGTGTTCAAGGTCAGGATGGATGGGACTTTGAGCAACCTGGTCTACTGGGAGGTGTCCCTGCCCATGGCAGGAGGGTTGGATCTTGATGATCTCTGAGACCCCTTCCAACTCTATACCATTCTATCAGCAAAGTGTTAAGCCAGACAACTGGATCAAGGGTTTGTCTTTATTTTTGTTGTGTTCAAAGCACATTTTGAAAGACAAAAGAAATCCTACAGGAACTTTACTGATAATAGTTCTGGAATGCCTCACTGCTCTGGGGCTGTGGGAAAAAGTAATCATCAAATGTTCCACAGAAAGGGAAAGCGACAGCCTTCCCAACAGAAATTTCCTAATGAAAGATGCTGGCACTGCAATTGTTACATAACATTTTCTTGATTTTTCTTTTTAAAGCTATTCCTATGTCTGAGTTTAGCACATAGTGCTCTGAATCCACCTACAAAAAGAGGTGCACCTTTTAAAAGAATACCAGTGCATCACCACACAGCCTGAAAGCTGTCACACAAACCGGCTGAATGTTCCACAATATTACCACTCCAACTTCTGTTCAATATTGTGTTTTAATAAACCTATGCGTTCATAACTTTTTCTCTCCATCTCTCTGCAGCAAGATTTAAAAGTAATCTCCTTTGGAAGTCTTCTTCAAGGTAAATCAGAACTAGAAGCAATATCCACGATCCAGATTCTGAAAAACTTTATATTTCCTAAGATTACAGTTTTATATACAGAAAATAATGAAGGTTTATATAGATATGACTGAACTACACTCTAGCCTAACAAAATCCTCCATTTACACAAATACATGCAGGGGCTTAAGGTCCTTCTCTGCACAGGCAGCTATATTTCAGCAGTGCTTCCATATACAAAAAATGTCATTATTGGGCCAAGAGAGATAAGGTAGTAGGATGAAAAAACATTGGTAGACAAAGTAAAAGAATAAAAGCGACTTTTCTTTCCTTCATGTTCACTTAATGATTGCTTTCTGCAGGAGACAGAAGGAGGAGAGCTGTTAATTATATCAAGAATACACCTCCAGGATAGAGTGAGAGGGGGATGCCATGGCAACTGGCAAATGCAACAGTGAACAAAATGGTCACCCTTTGGTAGAAGTGAGACCATGAAAGAGCTTGTCCCTTTTGTCCCCATTGTCCCCACCTCCTCCTTCCCCTTCCCTTTCTTGTCATCTTTGCTGCATTAATAAAGCATACAGACAACTCAGGAAAAACAACTTTCCCTGTAAGCAGTCTCTGACGTCTTGATGTGCAGGAAGAAAAGCTGTAAATTAGCAGCATGTGGGTGGAACAAAAAAAAAAGGGGGGGGGGGGTGGGAAACCATGNTGAGGTAGAACTAGAGATGATTATTTTCTAATTATTTAATATTTTACTTATCTCCTCCCATCCCCAGCAAAGTGCCTTTACAAAAGGCTTTTAGCTGTTTCTTGAAGAGAACAGCTTGGTGGTTTGTTGTTTTGTGGGCTGTTCTTGTTTTTTTTAAAGTGAGAATTCGAGAAGAAAATGCTCTAGACATTCAAGGCAGTTCAAACAAGTCATTCTCAAGTTTTCTCCTGGAAGAAAAAAGCTTAAAAGACCATGTCACTGCAGCACTGACTGCATTCCATAGCAGAAGGGGAAAAATCCACTGAAGTGCCCTCTAGCTTCACTGACAAAAGACAGTTTTTCATGTTCCAAATAAAATGTCACATTGGCAGGTCCAACACAGAGATCGTAATATCACTAGACTGATGCTCCAGAGTCAATCTGGACACTTTTGAAGCAGTGTGCAGTTCCAGCTGCAGCCCCCGTACAATGAGTCCATCACCTATGACGCCCTGAAATTCTTCAGCGTGAGGCTGTGGTTCAAGACTGCTCCTCACCAGCACTGGGAAGCATTAAACATTGGTGAAAAGACATCAGTGGCCTGTTTTGCAACTAGAGAAGGGCAGGGACGGCAGTACTGAAACAGTGCCTTTCCTCAACAAATACTGCTTTTATATCCCACAAGCAGTAAAACTTTATAAAAATCAGGGATCACGCTGGCAGCCCGTCAGGAGCCTGAAAAGCACGGCTGATTTGCATAACCTGATTATGCCTTTGTGTTGATAATAAAATTCACTTGTTTTGATTCTGGTGGCAGCTTCTTCATGAAACATCGTGTTTAATTAGATCTGACACAGAGTTGCTGAAGAGTTTTGACTGCAGGTTTTAGAAAGGGAAACAAGGAGTTTGTCACCAGCCAGCAGGAGAAGGTGGTCGCAGACATGTGAGTTTGGAAGCAGCAAGTGAAGCTCCAGGTGAAAGGGAGGGTTGGATAAGTCAGAATGGGGCAGGCAGAGCCCCAGCTTTGGCAGCTGGAGCAGGAAAGGGTGGCTGAAATTTTCTTTTCTCTCCCTCCCTCTTCAGGGATGGAGCTGGTCCCAGAGCAAGGATTTTTTGGCTGAGGCAGCGGTAAGTCTTAAATAATTCCACAATGTTGAAACAGTCCCTTCTCATGACATTTAGATGATATACTGTACTGTGAGGAGCCAATAGAAATTTCAGCAGCTACAACACTACCCATTACCAGGACTTTCTACATTCAGTCCCATATTCTCAAGAGTCACAACACAGGACCAGAGACTTGGTGGCATTTTGGAACTTTGCCTTTGAACACTCTTGTATTTTTAGAGATGTTAAATCTAGCCCTGTGTGCAGTGTTGATGTCTGCAATGTTTTAAGCTATTTGTTTTATATAAATTCAGTTCTGAGAATTAGCAATAGACAGTATAGCTTAACACACAACCACAAAGTTTTACCTCTCCTCTTTAGGCTACCTGTCATGACAGTTTCAACACTGGTAAAAGCTTCAATTTTAGTATTAAGGCTTTCAATATTAAATCCACAGTAATAAAAATACTTTTTCAAGTTGCAAGTCAAGAAAGAAATAGAAGACAGATGTGTTCTTAGACTGAAGTATCTCCACATGCATTAATAGAATATTCTGTGCACTAGGAAGCTTTATCCTAGCTTGTGCTGCAGTAACTTTCCCATACTGACACGTCCTGAACAGCATTACAGACGTCATCATTATATATGAAATGAAGAGTTTAATATGACCAATTTTAGGCAGCCAGCAGAAAGCCTTATTAGAAATCCTCTAATTATCTAGAAGCCTCACAACTGCATTCTGCCAGCATGTCCTTGCCTTGGTCCTTAGGACCACACATTTAAGTATAATGTTATGTCAAGGTCAAACCAGTCTGCCTCTTAATCTTTCATTCTCCCTCAACAAGGCCTCCTTGCTATTCCATTTCCAGGGACCATTAATTTCATGAGAAAATCATAGTTGGCAAGACTAAAAATATACCCTGTAACTCAGAGCAATAGCTGACTGCCTTCAGGATCTCTGCAAATCTTTCTGATAACATTCTCAGACTGAGAAAAATCAAAGAACAAACATCCTTCAAAATGCTGCTTGACCACAAAATGAATTAATCTCTAGTGTAACTTTAGTAACTTATCTACTATTGACACAGTGATCACTACAGGATAGCAGTATCAGCCCATTTGATACGTTCTTCTGCATTAGACATTAAAAACTCAAGCAGGATTCGGTAAAGCAAAATTGTTTTTGCTATGGGAAAAACAGCAATTACTCACGAAAGTAAGAGCTTGAGAAGATGTTTAATTGATAAGATGATGCTCAAGTGATTTTAACTGATACAGTTCCTCACCATGCTAGAGCTCTAATGCATTTTATTGAAGTCTGTACTGAGTACACGTAGATACACCTTGCTGTTAAAGGCAGGACAGTCTAAGCACAAGCAGACTGTTCAGCACCCTGTAAAGACAGAAAACAACACCTGAACGATGAGGAGCAGCCACACATATAAAGGATCCCTTTCCTGAAACACAGTCTTCTGTCTATGGCATGAGTAGGGTACCCTATGCCATGCTATGCAAGATCTCCTGACAGAATATCTACATTAATGTTGATGTGTCGTATTTCAATAGAGAATACTTCAGTTTCAGCAGTTCTCCAGGAGCACAGAAACTTATCATGGCAAGGTTTTGTACCATCATCTTTTACTGCCTTCTTCAAAGCTGGGATCCAACCTTTCCATGCATTCAGCTGACTCTGTAGAAGATTACACTAGAGCCTCATTGGCTCAATACCTGTTCATATTGCATCAGTCATGAGGATAAGAGGATTTCTGAAATCAAGTGAAAGGGTCACTGGATTGCCAGGCTATTAAAAGATTAGATCTTATCACAAAAGTTTAAGAACCCACTTTGTCAAATTCCGTTTACTGCTTATGCCTACAGAGGCATATAAAAAGATTTCAGAATTGTTAAATATTTAGGTTAAAAAACTCCGATTGGTCTGGAAGAAAGTTGGAAAGCCATAATTCAAATAATTCCTAATTTTACTAACAAGTGAAAAGTTCCATAAAGACACCATATACTGCCTGGAACTGTAAAATACAGCAGCCAGCAGAGAAAGACACATCAAGGTGTGGTTTGTGTTCACTTTTTTTTTTTTGACTGTCCATTTCTTGGGACAAGTGACTGAAGAACCACAGAGCACTGTGAACCTACTCAAACTATCCAATAACAAAGCACTTCTCTGGGCTGCTGCAGCTCTACACATGACATCATTAGTTTACAGAAGGCACATACTCGCCAATTTTAAATAAAACAGGATTCAGTCTGTTGAAAACAGAGAGACATCTACAAGAGTGGCTATTCCTGTGTCTCCACATTAATTCACTGTGTTGTATTAGCAGTAAGGCAGCTTCACACGACCTACAAGATCCCGGTAGAAACAGATGAAAAATGAGACTGCAGTACGTAATAATCTCATTAGCTGGGATGGCTTCCTAAAAGGGAATGCTACAGGCTTCAAAGTGCATCATGCTAAGAGGTATGTTTTATTTCAAATGGTTCAACAGGAAATCTCATCCCTCCCAGTGCAGTTAAATACTAGCTCACCTATTGTACCTACTTTCAAGATCAGTTTTTGTGCAGGTTTTTCACCCTTGCAATGTTCTGCCTAAGGAACCCCTGGCTTGGCTGGAAGAGTTGGCAGAGCAATTGCATACTCAGGATGTTCAAGAAAGCCCAGCAAGGAACTTGGCTGATACATGCGAGTTTGTCAAGTAATTTTTGAAAAGGTGAGTACATCCAAAAAGCAAACTCTAACATTACCTTTTAAAGAAGCTTATTAGCAAATTCTTTATATTTTGAAGTCATAAATCACAGTGTAACGACTCCTATTTCCCCCCCCCACCCCCCCCAAGATAAATGAAAAAAAAGTCTTAACATGCTGAGCCATGATTTCTTTATAAGAAAAAAATAATTAAAATCTTAAATATCGGACTATGAGCAAAGAAACACTTCTACTAGAATGCCTAGTATTAAACATTTCTGAACATTGAACATTTCTGTTCATTTCTACAACTCAATGGAAAAATGTTAGTGACTTCCTGAGGGGCATAAATTGGAAAAACTTACTCCCATGAAAATCAAATAAAGAAAAACTCCCTGTTTACATCCTGTTACTCTGCTAGGAGACCCATTGTACAAATGCACATTTTAACTAAATGCACTCTTAGATAATTTATATTTTCTAATTTAATTTTCTAATTAATGACTGGAAACCTTTACGGATACTCAAGACTAAGACTTTCTACACAGCACATGAAAAAACGCGGGTTGGCATGTCTCCTAAAACTAGCACTATTTCAGGAAGAAATTTAGTGTCAAGATAATTTTGTCTAGAACAAGTGCTGTAAAACAGAGTCAGTCTTTGAACCCCCTTTACCCTCCTGGACAAGGCAACAATCATCAGTATAATAATATTCAGCAAAGTAAGATGGGAAGAGCAACTATCCACATTTTCAAGAGAACAGTGCATGAAAACAAGTTTCAGGCTCTGTTGGAAGACACATCACTTAAACAGAAACAAAAAAAAATATCTGGAACCTTTCACAAAAGACACAGAAGTATCTGCTTTTCCTGGAGTTGCACTAAAACTTGTTACAGGAGCTGACCTATAGCCTCAATTTTCCTTAGCTCCACTAGGCAGAAAAACCTGAAAGGAAGCCCTCTTAACTCCCGTATGATACAGACAGTTCACTTTCTAAGTTTTTCTGCCTATTAACCAGCAGCTCCAACACGGTTGCACTTTAGTTCTGAGAAGCATTTGTCATTCAAGTTTGCACACTGAAGGGAGGACCAGGCAATGTGCATTATTTGAGGTTAGGTTGAAAAGATCTAAAGAACCAAGACTGCATTCTGGTGATGGATATTGGATTTGCTTCAGAAACTAGAAGAATTATCTGGAAGTTTAAGAAATGTATTTATTTTGAAAAACAGGCGAGATACGTATTCAAATCCTTTTCACATTAAGACAATATTTAACTTGCTAACATCAGAGATGTACCTCCTCAAAAGATGATGCTTTTGCAAAGCAGAGATAGCGGTATTTTACAGAAGAAAAGCCTTGTCCAAATTTGTAGGATGAAGCAAAATTGTGAAAGACTATTACAGTCCTTCCGTTTTTATGAAAATGAGCATGTAGGCAAAGGGAAAGAATCAAGTGATGGAGAAGCAGGCAACTCACCTCCTCCCTGCAACCATAATACCTTTTTTCTGGCGATGGCAAGTTGGAATGCAGTGTGTGGGTATCTCTAGACTAGTCATAGCACATACTCCCCCTTGTACACTCTGCTGGGTAACACATTATGGGAAGATAAAGTTACAGGAGATGATGGGAAGATGAAATAATAGAAGAGATACTCAAGGGACAGCAGAGACAGACTGCAGAAAACGAGAATAAAATTCTGCAGCTCATAAAATAAGTTTGAGAGATTTCTGAAAGAGCTCTACTTTAAGTCAGCACTGAATGCAATTCAACATATTCATGTAGTTCTCTACTTTTTTTGTGCAGGAAATCTTAGAGATGCTTCCTGTTTTACACACTTCAGCACGACACAGACCACTTATGA
This sequence comes from Pedionomus torquatus, assembly GCA_013398155.1. NCBI lineage: Eukaryota > Metazoa > Chordata > Aves > Charadriiformes > Pedionomidae > Pedionomus > Pedionomus torquatus. Next base: position 88,830 of record VZRU01007848.1, read on the forward strand.
AATATTCAAAGACAACAAGTTGCACTCCAACAGGTTTTTTTTCAACTAATTTTAGACAAATACTACTTTAATTACTTTTTGAGTGCTAGCAACAGATAACATAGCCTATGTTTTCATAGTATAAAACATGCACAAAGCCCAAGAAGTATTAAAACATAAACTATTAACTACAAACATAGATTTTCCTTCAAAAGGTATTTTATCTTCTAGTCAAAATCTGCAGAGTAACTGCTTCATTTTGTGCTGGTGGCAAAAATTATGGAAAGTGCAAGACTATAAATACTTTAGGGCTTTCAACTGATGGTTTGCTGGCAAAACAAATGACCACTAAGCACGTTATTCATCCAGTTGTTTTCTTGGCTTTGACACCACATTAAGGATTGATAAATAACCATCCCTTTAAGCCTCTGTAATTATTTTCTGGATAAATTCAGAAACTACAAGCTAAAAACAAACTGAGTATAAGTTAAAATCAGATTCTCAACCATGCAAGTTGAAAGAAAAGATACTTGGTAGCTGCAGAACAGAGAGCAACATTAGCAAGGAAAGAGCTGATGAGGTTGTCAGCCCTTACAGATCAGAGAGGAGTAATTACCATCCAAGAAATGCTGAGGAATGATGTGGACATTAAGACATTTCATTTGAATATTGTCTGGCATTTCCACAAAAGTTTTTGGGCACACAAGTTGTTCTTCAAGCCTGATACAAACAGTAGCAATGACCCTAACAAAAGGGATGAGCTCCCTGCACTCCACAGCCCCACTCATCTTAGATGTCAACAATATAAGGAAAGTAGGTGTTTCCAGTTGTTGCAACCACTCAGTCACAGACTCGATTGTACACACTACGTAATAAAAACCTGTTACAAGCAGCCAGGGACATCACAGAGCTTACCTGTTTCTGTGCTGATGCTCCCATATGCACCTGGCAAAACTTGACTGCCTGTTCAAGTGCTACTTCTTCATCCACCTGAACACAGAATCACAACTAATGAAGTCGTAATTACTTAGCTCCTCTATAAATCCAATTAAATTCAGCTGAAATGGTGATATAGGACATGGGAGTAAAGGGGAGAAGCAATACTCCTACAGCAAAACAGCAAACTCAAGTTATTCAACAGTATATATACACAAGTCTCTCAATTCAAACTGACACTTAGCATGAACGAACCCCCCACATAATTGGTTTTATAGCTCTTAAATGATTTCAGAAATTTACTTCCAAAACATGGAGGGTCCTACTTCTAACACACACTAGTGGTCTTATCAAGGTTCTTTGAAAGATATTTATCTCCCCAGTTTTTGAACCAGTACAGGGCCATTTCTATACTGCTTGGTTTGGCAATTATTGTTACTCTCTAATCATGCCTAAGGTTACATAGAGAAACTCAAATGAATGATAAACACTTTACCTGTTTAATCAGCATGTACGTTTCAGACATGATCTTCTCAATTTTACCCAGGTCATAGGCCATTACTTTCTGACCTTGCTGCCACACTCGATAAGCATCAAGCAGAAGTGTTTTTCCAGACTCCACATCCTCAAGTAGTTTCCTCTTCCTGCCTGATCTTTGGACAGGTTCTTCTGTAGGTACTGCTGGAACGATTCCTTTACCTGCCTGCTGTTGATGTTTTGAGCTGATACTTAGCTCTTCCAAAGAAAGTTCAGGAGTACGGCTCTCTGGAGCTTTCTCCTTTGAGTTCCTGCCAGACTGAAGCCGTTCTGGCTCGCTGCACTTACATGAAGAATCATTTTTTTCAGGGTCATTGGAATATCCATCTAGATCCATAGGCTCAACTGAACCAGGCCTAGCCAGTTCTTTAATTTCCTTGTCATTCTTGTTTTCCTGTTCCAGTATGTCCATAGCATTGGGAATTTGTCCCTGGGTCACTTCCTTCACTCCATTTTCAGTACCATGTACTACTCCATCTGACAAAACCGGCTTTTTGGGAAGGACATCTTTCCCCTCTTCAGCACTGTTTTTATTAGAGACGTCTGTTGTCATCTTTCCTGAAGCAAGGTTAGAAGACTTGGAACTCTGATCTTCTGAAACCTTAATAAAAAAGTCATTCTTCTCTGTTATTATTGACATCAGAAACCATCCGAGCACAGCTACGACTACCATGAATATTGCCAGCAAGTCAATACCTTTACATTATTGCCTCTGCTGAAGAAAACACATTTACTCCACGTTCATTCTTCTTTGTTGCTGAATATTAATTTAATTGTAAGACTTGTGACTTGGATTAACTATTTTAATCAGTGAAAACACCACAGAGAAATCAACGGCACAGAGTGAACCAAAGCTGCAATGTTGTATTTTATCCCACTACTTCAGCCTGTGCTGCAGGATCCATCTAAATGAAATCCAAGGTCTCAATAACACAAAATTCTCTCATAATGTATTGAAATCAAAACTGAACTTGTTTCTTTTGGCAGCTGCAGATCACCCTCAAATTTAAGAATCTTTTCAGAAATGACTAATGATACAATTCTTCTATCCGGATTTATGAGCAAACTATTTCATACACAGAGTTCCATTGTTCTTAAGGACCTTTTCATTTAATTTGTTAAGCCTATGCTCTGCTAACTTGAAAAGTCTCAGGAACAAGTTCTTTCTTAAATGCATTTACCAAATAAACTTCCAATTTCCAGTTATCTTAGCCAGGAAACTAATTAGTGTCTAATTGACTTTTTAAAATTAAATCTGAATTACAATTAAATGTAAGAGCAGGTGTGGTGGTGCTGTCAGGGACTAGCAGTTAAAAATGGCACATAGTATCAAGTTGGTTTTGTTTTGAAGAAGAATCTTAGTTCACTTCAAAATGAAATTTCTAACAAATTCCACCTGAAAACATACCTTTCTTATATTTAGTGTAACTACCGTCATTTGCAATTTAAGGAACAGTCAAAGCAAACTTACCACAAATCATTCTTAACTCTATTTGTTACTGGATTTTAAAAATGAAAAAAAAGAAAATGTTGGAAGAAAGTTTTCTGTGTAGTTGCATTAAACCAAAAGGTATAACGAAGTGATAATAATGTAGCCCCTCAGTCTAAGGAAATCTAAGGAATAAGTAAGCTCACCTAGAAAAATCAAATTACTAAATCAACGACCATTTAATGCATTGCTACTTTACCTGCGTCAGATCGTTGAGAGTGTCTTCCAACACTTTCACTGTAAGCACAAAGGCTTGTTGGGCCAGAACTTGGCGATCTGCATCACGCAAATACTTCCTGCACCACAGTAAGAGAACAGAAATTAAGCTAACTGCCAAAAGCTTATTGGACTTTAAAAGCAAGAACCAGGACATTAAAAATCAGTAACGCCACCATCCCACACCCAACACAATAATTATAAAGCAAGTGTATCTTTTGTTTGCTTTCTGCTAGCAATTGCATATTGAAATATAACTCTTTCACTGTTTCCCTCCTCTCCCCACAACTAAAGATGACGTGCATGAAGCAAAAGATACCACTATCTACAACTAGAGGGAAGAGGAAAATAAAAAAACCCACCACCACAAACATCAAAAAAACCCAAGACCCCAAAAGAAAAAAAAAAAAAATAAACCCAGCAGAAAATAGACAACTAGAGTTCGAGTTTTCCTGTATCAATCCTTCTGTGACCCTCAAATACCAGTTTTTTATTCAAACATTTTCTTGAAAAGGAGTATTAGTCACACAAAGCTATCTTGAACTGTCAGGTGATTTTCATGCTCTGGATAAATGGTGCATGCGAGATTAAGGACACCAGCAAATCCTTTCTCATTGGTCATATCGATTGCCTTTGAAAATAGGGGGGTTTTTTGAGCTAAAACACTGGCAGAGTAATACGTTTTTTGCTATTTACTATTATAAAAAAATAATATTGTATGTGTAAAATTTATTCTCTCCATAGCGTAATTTAATTTACTAGAGCATTTTAATGGCAGTGTATTCTGACACAGTGCTTTACTCCACTTCCAAGGAAAACATCTCCAGCCACCAACCCCACCTCAGTTTGCTGGAAAACAACTTCTGCTTTGGAGTTGGCTGGTTTTAATGAGAGGGATAAAAATCAAGTAAATAATTTTGAGAGGTATTATTTCAGTCAAAAAGCCAACATTATTGATACACATATTTTCTCTCTACAGTGTTACATGAAATTGGCAATTTTACGGCTACTTCTCAGGAAAAAATTACAAAAACCTGACTCCCCATTAAGTTCAGCAATAACTAAAGTTTGGTGAAAAACACCCTATTTTTAAAAATAGGGCTGTTACAGGCATATACTAGACACACCCAGAATATTTGCATTTATAAGTTCCTGTAACGATTGCAGTTCACTATGGCTGGCACTGACTGGCCCAACATGTCAAATTACTTGTTTGTTAAATTCAGTCTAGACTTATAAATAACATAATATTTTTAGTACAACTGTGGGCTTGCTTAGGACAGAATTTAAACCTTCTATGGTCCAGAACTTCTGATATGCTAAAAGTCAAAGTATTTTTGGCTTAAAGCTTGCTGAACATGTGGTGACATATTCCCAGACACATTACGGTCTGTGCAAATTCACATGCACTCACACGCAAAAATGCATGAAATGCATTCAATGCCTCCAACTTATTGCCATCAATCATCCTATTCAATTTCTTAAGCATTTGCCAGAGACTAGTTTCAACATTTCCCACTCAGCAAGCTACTAGTATTTTGCCTCAATAATCACTTCCATGTTTTCCTTAGATGTTTATTTTGGGTCTTCCCATTGATATGAATCTGTATATAGTTCCCATTAAATGGCTTCTTTTTTCTCCAATAAGGTTAATGCAATTAAAATTAGATCACCCCTGAACAGGATAAGCTTTTTAAATAGCATCAGCTGCCAATAGGCACATAACCATTGTTCAGGATTACAGGAAGGCAGGATGCCTGGGCCGTGACCTCCCATGCTGGACATCGCTCTTACGCAAGAGGCCAACAGAGGGGTGCAGAAGTCATGATGCCACCAGCGAATCCCTCCATGTGACAGAAAACCCCTGCGAGCCTGCTAAGGCAGCTGCTCTGTGGCTGCTCCAAGTTTCAAGAGAAATGCAGAGAAATTCTAGACTCTTATTTTACAGAATTGTAATCCTGAGAAAAATTAACCATCATTCCACTATATTGTCAAAGAAATCTGTCTAAAGACATTTTTCCTGAACTAAGAATGTCTTTAAATAAAAAACTTACACAGCTTTAGAAAGTAATGGATTAAAATAAAAGTATCGTACTTTCCCTGATCAGGGGTCCTCTGTAGCATAGACGAGACTTTGAGCAAGGTGTTGTAATCCTTCAGTTGAGACAGCACATTTAGCAGTAAGACAATAGAACGGTTCATATGAGATGCAAAACTGCCCGGGCGGTCAATCTCATCCACGGGGATACGCCAGATTCCCTGCAGAGAAAGGAAAAGAGGAAACCACTAAAGAGGGTTCCAGCTGAAAAGGACAGAAAGCTTAAAATATGGATGGGATTCTGCAGCACACTGAATTTCACCAAGGGTCAGGGGAACAACGGACAGATAAATGCTGTGTGGTACTTCAGACAGGGAGATTGGGATTTGAAGTCAATCAGTTCCTGCCAGTAGCAAAAGAGGGAGGCTTGCAGAAGCCACAGTGCACCTTCTAAATATGCTTCTGAACTATTCCCAGGAGAAAAAAAAAACACGAAGCGAAGCCTAAGAAAAATGCACAATATAATTTAAACTTCTGCCCTCCTAAGCCAAAGCACAACTACGAAGCTACAAGGAGTAACTTAAAATAAGTTTTCTTTCCTGGTCTGAAAGCTGCTACTCTTCTGCAGCCACAGCAAGTTTCTATCTTCAAATCTGTTACTGAAGGTCTTAGGAACGTGGTTACTGCCTCGATACCATCAGCATTCACCATGGCACTAACTACACTGATACAAAGAATCCGATTTCTCAGCAGTTTCCATTTTCCAGAGGCAGATGTAAAGTACTTGTGCACACATCCTGAGCCTCCTAATCAAATTCTGGGACAAGGGAATCTTTGGACACCAAGGCTGGAGACTGATAGAAAATATAATTTCATTATGGTTACTCAGCTCAGATTTTGCAACGTCTAATAAGTCTAAGGAGAATTTTTTCAGGTTTTTAACATGGATGCTGCCAACACACTAGTCAATCATATTGGAAAAAACGCAATACAAATACTACTATGTTTGCATGTTAACATGTAACTTATGCTATGACCAGCCACAAAAATTGCTGTTAAATCAGTGCAAACCCTTCCCTCGTGCTTTAACTCAGCCCTGAATCTTTTCCTGTAGCAGCTCTTTAAGATGAAATCCCTCCAGTCACGTATACCACTTTGTGACAATGCAGAGAAGAATAGTCTCATTGACAGAAGAACCTGACTGAAACTGAATTCTACTTTCCAAACCTGTTCAGAGAGCAGGATACACAAATATTTATTCTTGTATCCTTGTTTAAAGGTCTTGCTTCAGTATTTTAGCTATACTTTAAGCGTGAGCAAAATCCTTCAGAACTGAACATAAGGTGGAAGCAAAGAAAATTACTACTGCCATCAGAAATGATACCTGGCCACGAAAGCAGCAGACACGTAACCAGCTGGTCTACAATAGACTCCCCCTGCACATCTGCAGAGTTATCTGCATTTCTACTCCACAGGATGTATAGGAACTTATGAAAAAACAACACACAAATACCAGTGTTTTTAAATTGGAAACAACAATTTCAACCAGATAGAATAAACAGACTCTTCTGCCATATTCTCTTGCTTTTCTTCATGCTCTTACTCCCTAGAGATCACAAAGAGAGCAATTTTTCCTCTTTGCTCTATGAAGCTTTCTTTCAAACTGTTTTGGTTTGAAGTTTTTTTGTAGCTTCCTTTTTCCAGAAAGTACCTAAAACCATACCACGACTGACCCCTGAGGCACAACTGTCGCTTCCTCCTAACCCTATCAGCATTCACCAGCACCTTCCCTGGCTTGGTGGCAAAACTCTTGTGTGCTGCTGCAGCTCAGTAGCTCTCAAGGACATAAAGATCTTGTAGACAACAGTTTCGTAAAAAAGCACATACTTTATTTAAACAGAGAAGCTTTTTTCTTCCCCCAAACTATACAGTGACTTTCCTTTCAGGCTACAGATGAAACACATTCTGGAGCTGGTATTTTTTGCTTCTCTGCACGTATGTGAACTGGGTTTCTGCCAAATCCTAAAACAAGTGAATGCCTCATAATGGCACCACATTGCAAGAGCCTACTTAGCCAATTTAACTATACAAAACAATTTATGGTCAACTTAGATGCATACTGTAGGAATGGAAGACAGCCAATATGTAGGTTCCTGGGCTTTTTCAGGATTATTTCATCCTTCATTTGAATCAGGCAGATCCCTTAGAGGGAGCTTTTGGACACCATACCTGGAATCAATTGAAAGTAATTCTGCAGCTTCTTCTCACGTGTTCTGTGTAGACATTTTAATGCTACCTCAGAAATTACAATAATGCAGTAAAATTATCTGCAATGACAAAACATGCCAACTGCAGCTGGAAAGCCATGAAAGTGACAGAGTCCATCTGACAGAAACGAAGTCGTGTATTTTAAGGAATGTTGCTCCTCTTTCTACAACAGAACATATCAGAAGAGCTTAAGTTGCAATTCACACTGGAGGTGCCTAAGCTTATTTTATCACTGCAATACAAAATAAGGTCTGGTTTTAAAAGGAAAGTCAGTGACTTTTTCATGTGTTGACTTGCACTATTACAAATGCAAAACAGCAATAAATACGATTACTGTCCTATTGCATACCTGCCTGTTGCACATGCAGCCTCGAGCCAGAAGCAGAAAGAAACCTGCCATCAGAAATCAGAACAACCTTCATTCCACCCACTGAGCTGGTATTAAGCAACATGCAAAACACTGATGTTGAAGTGAGTTTATCAAAATGTACTTCATGAGTGGTGCTGAATTCTTTTTAAGATTGCACTTTGAGTCAGAGACTAAAGACACAGCCTCATTTAAGCCTCTCCCAAAGAGAAATTTAACTAAGCCCATCAGGCATGAATTTTTCTTTCCTAAGGATCAATAGCTTTCTGAAAGAGTATTTGTGAATTCAGATCATACACCACACCTTTTACAAAAAAAAAAAAAAAAAAAAGCCTAACAGCTTTTTAAACAAAACATAAATAATAAATGCAAAGCTTGTAAGGAAATAGCTGGGGAGGAGACTGGAAAATGTTATGCAGTTTAACTAAGATTAAAGTTTTTGTATCATCATTTGAAAATTCAGGTTTGTTAGCAAAGTACCTCCCTTGAAAGTACACACATGGAGGAGTACAGATCCTTGTGACAGACATCTGCAGTTCTTTGAAAGCTTTTGTCACCGATTATCACCACTCAGGCCACTTAATAAAATGACTCCAGCTCTGGCCACCAGAAAGATTCCACATCTGACACACCGCTCCTATTTGCCAGCCGCACTTCCAGCAGCTGAAAGGTTCTCCCCGCTCCTGCAACAGCCAGTGAAGCTGTTTACATGAAACCAGAGGAAGGAGTGAGATGCTTCCAACAATTCCAAAATGCCTCTCAAGGTCCAAAACACATGAAGCTGCTCTCCATGCCTTCCTGGCTAAACAAACACTCTGTAAAAGCTGGGGGCAGAGGAATGAAGCCTGATATGCACTGCTAGAAAAAATAAATCTGAGAGCACGAGAAAATTCTGTGGATAACTCAACATTGAATTAAATATGAAACTGAATAATGAAGTCAGTATAGCATATTCCTGATGACACTAAAAAAATCTTTTTCAGCTTGAAACTTGCTGCAAAACCTCCCTTTGCTGAAGAACTGAAGGCTCGGGGAGGAGAGTGAGGAGATGAGGACCATGCTGCACACTCATTTGTGAGTACAGGCTACAGCAACAGTGGATACTTTCTAGTTCAGTCACTGAAAATAGAAAGGAAGGAAGTACTTATTATTCCTCCACACTGCTTACTCAAGAACTTTACGGGAGGGGATTCCCTGGGGTTTAGGAATGCCTCTCCTAGGAGGAAAGGCTGACAGTTCTCAACAAAACCCAAACTTCTCTGGGGATGGCGGGATGGCTGCTGCCGACGCTGCAGAGCTTCAGAGTAAGCCATTTTCTAAGGAGAAACCAAACTTTACTCACTCAGTGCTCCACAATTTCTCTTCTTAACAAAATGGAGAAATGCTAGTCATACTTCAGACAATCTGATTCATATACAACAACCAAACATATAAAACAACTACTGCTACAAATAAAGACCTCCGTTAACTATGACACAATTCCCCTTTCTTTTTTATTTTCTTTTTTCCAAAGGTCCCAGAGGTGCAAGTTGCACCACGTACAAATGCAATTCCTTTGCTGCCTTCAAGTGCTCAAACCAAAACCAAACACTTCAACCAATAATTGTCAATCTCGGTAATGTCATATTAAGACAGTCCTATTTACTAAAAACAATTCAAATCTTATTTAAAGATTGTTATAAAATATGTCAAAACGAATAAACCACCTAACAAAGCAGTGGGGTGAAGCCACCAATTAATAATGCAAGAACCTACACAATACTTCAAAAGCAGAAGCTGAACTAAGCACAACTGCATAATCTCATGAAAGTTCACATTTTCCTAAATATTTCATTTTTTTTATGTCTATGTTTTAATACCAAGTTAAGCAAAACAGTACTACTAGCTTTATTCACATCCTCTCTTCACAGTTATCTGGGTCAACTTAAGATCCTTCAGTGGGGGCCCGAAAAGGACAGGAATATGGTTCAAGCTGAATAGTTTCAACATACAGGATTCCAAATCTCATTCTTTTCAACTAAAAAAGTTGAAAAAGTTTAAAGCAGCAATATACAGAATATTAACATTATTACCTGCGGGGACTTGTGTCATTGAGGAAAAAAAGCATCCCTTACTTTCTGTGAGTAACTTTGCCAATTTCAGAAAGTCTTACAAGCTTTTACAGAGTGTTACAGCAACACTTGTCTGCTGTTAGTCTTGTTCACGTTGTATAGAAATGGAAGATCAAAAATAGTAAGATAATATATAAATTATACTTTATCAGCCTGGAAAAAGAAACAGAAATAAGGCAAAACTGCAGCAACTTCCCTTTAGTAAGTCAAAATCAAGCACAATTACAATTTGCAGACTACAAGGTAATATTGTCTATTTCTTTTTTTTTTTTTCTTCTTTTTCAATGCACACACACGCTTAGAAGTGAATCAGCCACACGTAGCCTTTCCAGAAGAACTGAGGAATTCTGCAGCATTATTTTAGCAAGAGAGCAGCATGACAAATATTGACAAATGAAAATGCTTCACGTTCCAATTATCATATGCTGATAAAGAAACATAATGGGCAATTTTCAACTCTTATTTGTCCTCTCAAAACACAATATATTTTCAGAGTCTTAAATTTCAGACTTTTCAGTTTCTAGAACAATCATTTTTACAGCTAAATTGGTTCTAACCCTATGAAAAGAACACCCAAGCCATGCCCACCTGGAGAGACTATTATGTGTGAGTATGAATCAGGGACACACACACACAAGGCAAGGAAGGGGAGTCATTGCCTCGCTGCATAAGCCATTATAGAAAACCAGAAATGCCTTGTTAAGATGGTGAGTTACAAGTTCAGGTGAAATTAGTGAAACAGAAACCGAGGTCTACAGACAGCTTCTGAAAAACAGTGGGTTTGGTCGTTTGCCAGGCAGAATCTAGAAGTTTTTTGTTCACTCACTCTGTCAGGAAGCTTGAGCAGATTTTTACTGAGACGGTTCCCATGTACCACGTGATTTCACAGCGATGTCAACAGAAAGTCACATCGTCACTTTTTAAAGGGAAATTGCTAACTAGATTATAACAAAAGGAAATAAAGAATCCATTCCGCTCCATGAGCGCCATGGAAGAAAGACAGGGAAGAAAGTGAGGAGCGACAGGCCCTTCTCTCAAAGCCTGTTTTGAAGGTGCAACCCTGTTGAAGCAGTACCACAGCTCTGTTCCCCCCGGGAGCTCTGCAGCGATGCCTCAGGCAAACATCACCTACTTGAAAATCCCGGAAACACAGGAGGTGTGTGCATAATGCATCATCCCCTGGATGAAGATGACTACTCCCCACACTACTTTTCCAGGTTAACACCAACAGTGCTGGTGGAGTATCCTTCCCCAGAGTACTCTAAGAAACAATCCTTAGATTCCCTCTTACCTACCCCCTCATTTCTCTACTCTACAAATCTGGAGTGCTAAAACAGAGGTAGATTTCAAGATATAGCTGTAGAACACTGACTTTTTTTTTTTTTTCGTCCCCCATTACCAACATGAAAAAAGGTTCCCCTTTGAACAGCAGGACAACAACAGCTGGAAGGTCAGCTATTGATAAAAAGACTTCTGGACTAATTACTTCAGTAAATTTATTGTCTTTCCTCCAGAAGTTTCTCCCTTTTATTAGCTGTATTTTAGGAAACAGAGAAAAAGGGATTGGTTAGAAAAGGAATTAATTATTGGCAGTAAATTTCATTTATCTTGTCTTGCAGTCAGTCCAGGGTTTACAAACCTGAGAAAGAGGTATGCCAAAGGGATGTAGAAGAGAAGTCACACAGAGATTTAGTCAGGCACTTTATCTACTCAAAAGAAAACACCAAGAAAGGTGTCTGTTTACCCACACTGGAACTTTTGATTATTCCTTTGTTACTTCAATATCTTTTTTGGGGGTGTTAGTTCGTGTCCAGTCCCTTTCTGAGAGAGCCTGGAATTCTTTCTTTGGGAGGATATAAAGCGCAGAAATCCAAAGAACGCAGAATGATTCTACATCTTCTAATAAGCAAATAACTTGATGCAGAACTCTAATGAAAGAACATGGAAAACCCTTTACCAAGCTTTTACATTTCTTAGGCATTCTCAGGGGCCAGATGCAGGAAGATTTCTTTACCACTAAAATAAATGGCTAGCAGGACACATCTAGAGAGTGACAGGGGTTCTGGTTTTGCCTAACAGAGAGCTTTTTGTTGGTTCAGGGGAATTTTCTGCTTAGATCTTTTCTGCGTATGGCACTCAGAGAGCTAATGAAACAAAAGCTTAGTACAGTCCATCTATCTGCCTGGAAGTGGGCAAGCCACTGCTTTAGCCCCCTGCAGCCATTAGCAAACTCTCATTTTTCAACAACATGGGATTCACTTAATCTAACTCCACGTCTAGGATACAGACACACACATTTAATGATATCACCTATGAACAGAGAGAAAAAAGTACTCAGGGGAGGTGGCTCACCTAAGCTATTATAGGCTCCACCTTAGGATGAGATGAGCTACATGCTAGAAACGACTCTCTCTCCTGAACTCAAAGGATGATGAGTAAGTCATAAAAGATGACAAATATTAGGGGAGATAAATGCCAAGTGGCAAGTCTGCAGGTGGTTCTGGTCTCTAGCAGTAGCATGCCAAGGTCGAACCCCACTACTCATTCTTACTCCTAAAGTAGGGCTGCAGAACCAGGAAGAGAATTGAGGCTAACACAAAGCTGGGAGAAGCTGTTGGTTCCCAGAGAAGGGCAAAGCTTCAGGATCATGAAACTTTTTTACCTAGATCTCTACACTTCTGTTGCTAGAGTGACTGCCCCCATCTTCCCAGACATTCCAAAGAAAACAGCTAGTAGCACACATGAACTTTAACTGGTATTAGATTGTATTTAGCAAAGGAGTCTAATTTTAAGAAGCTTCAGAATGCAGAATTATGAGCTATCAATTTCGCCTACATCTGGTAACTCCCCAAAATAGTGCACATGGCATAATGCATTACTAATGTTATTCCGACAACGCTCCTGCCTTCAGTGAGCACAAGAGTAGTGCAGCATGGCAAAGCCTAGGTATGGAGAGAGCTCAGAAATACCCAGCTGTCTAATGCAGGGACAGAAGAGCTAAAGTCTGGAGGTAAGTCTCAAATGTCTCACTCCAAAAGGTAGCCTTTCCACTCCCCTGGGAATAACAACCGGCCAGTGCTTAAATGGAGAATAAGTTAAACACAAGACAGATGTACAAAAGGATGTGCAGCATGACACAATCTGTGGAACAACCAAATAAGTAAGGCCAAGGCAGCTGCAACAAGCAAAAGATGACATATTTTTCACAGGAATATCAGGAAAGTTTCAAGTTGGGTGGGTGAGTGCAGCAGAGGAAAAATGCTAGGTCTTACCTACTTGTCTTATGGGTAGGGTACCTAAAGTTGTCTATCTCCAACAAGCTTACACTGATCCACCTCCATCATCTAGTGCAGTATACATGATATTAGAAAGAAAAGGAGGACAAGAACTTTGTAACGTTAAGATCTATGCTAATTTCTGTGATTTAGAACATTGTTCATGTAGAATTATAATTTGTTCAGCAATTCTTCATGCTGAAAAACTGCAGTAAAAGTCTCCTAGTACAGGATGCCACCCTTCACTATTTCAGTAGGCGTGAAGGATTTCACAGGATTTGAAGAAACACGTTTTCACCTACTTCAATATCCAAGTTCTAGATGTAATTTACTGATTACCCAATACATAAAATGTAAGTGATTATCCTTTTAACAGCAAGCCAGTCACCACGTAGAAGACTCAACTGATTTTGAGTATTTTAAGCCAGGCTGTCATAGTGCTATTAAGTTATTTTACCAAAATATTCAAATTTTTTGTGACAACAAAAATGGCTCTTCAATCCTACATCCCTTACTACTAAGCAAACTGCTTAGCTGTCCACTCCCACTCCACAACATCCAGCATCCTTGCACTGACAGCACAAAGTGTCCTTCAGCTTTTAGACTCTCTTCTGCATAATGACACACACACTAGAGTATGAAAATGAAAAATTAAAAAATCCCAGCATTTGTAAAAAATGACAGCACATTCATAAAACGCTTAGAAAAAGTAACACCATCCACCTGTGAGTTTTACCAATATATCATCAAGTTAGATTCAAAATCTCAGAAAATACCACAAGCCAGAGGGCCTCAGGTTAGATCAGTAGTGCGGAAGAAAATGCCATCATTTCACTAAATAATACTCATCAAGCACTCAATGTTCTTTCTTGTCAGCACCAGATCACTAGAGTACATGGCATTAGGAGCTACTGCTGAAAGAGATCTTTGAGCCTGAAGGAACATAAATCAAAAGATCCAAAGAACATTTGCTACTAGTTTCCATCAGTTTTTGAAAAAAGAAAATCCTGTAACGCACTATCACATGGTGGCTCATAAAATACAATCAAGTGATAATCCTTAAGACTACCAGAGAAGAGTCTTCAGCTTAATACATCTTCATATAAAATTACCTAGAAACATTCTCCTTTTGGCTAAGATGCATCATTCAGACACGTGAGTTTTCCTGATCTCACAGCACTGCAAGTGACCATTCAGCCACATTGTCTAACTTTGGGGGACAACATAACAACTCTTCAGGACAGCGCATTTTTCCTCAACAACCTGGCACAGCTTCTCTCGATGGACCTGGTAAGCATAAAAAAGTAAGTAGGTTCAAGGGAATACAACACAAAACCAAACAGATTTGTGTACTGTACGTACTGCAGCTTGGTCAGGAGAGAGCCGTATCATCATTAGCAGGCTACATATCAATATGTATTTGTAATAACTTCCTCTGGTTGGGTACTAGCAACGCTTCATCAAATTTTCATTAAAGTTGTTATGACCTCAGACTCATGTTGAGTCACTTACAAGCAACAGCCTTCAAAACATACATAGGTAGGGTTTTTGCAGCTTATTTAGGAACAAATCTAGATTGTGGAAAAAGCTAATAAATGTCAGTGAATAGGCTGTAAAGTTATTTACAACAATTAAGACAGTTGCGTATGGCAACATAATGGAGAGCTATCAATATTTTTAATAGCAAGTACCATCAACCAGGAGAAAAATACAAAATGCCATACATACCAGGAATGGTACTAAAAAAATAAAATAAAAATATTCAACTGCTCACTATTAGCCACCAAATTCTAAAAGCCTTCTGGAAAGTGACAAGAATGGCATGTTCCATCACTGGCTGGTATTTTGGTATGTGCACACAATGTGTACTGGAGAAGTACTTGCATCTCTCATCAATGTTGAAAAGAACAAAAGCAATTGAGAGCTGAACTGAACAAAAATTTAAACTCTGCTAGTATCCTGAGAGAGGTAAAATGACTGCAGCAGCGAGCGGAAAAGCCTTTTAATCTCAAATGAGAATCCCGCAAGACCTGATGAGGGTTCCCTATTCCTTTCCTTGAATGCCAGTTTTATAAAGATACATGTTTGCAAATACATAGCTCATTTTTGAAGGTCACAGTTCTGCCTGAGGTTTCATACTGGCTTAGGAACGACAGAAGTACACATCCTGGATTTCAAACTATTTGTCAGCTGAAGCTAAGAGCAGGAAGCAGCTTATTTAAAACAGGTAATAAGAAACAAATACTCCATATTAGCAGTTTCGAGCCAGAAAAAAAACTATGCAGTGGTAAAAAGGAGTCAAGCCTTGGAGAAGACACACTCCTCTCAAACAACTAATTCTCTAGATGAGTTTGCACATTTCATCCTCACTAATTAAGAGCTTCAAATTAAGTTATTAGGAGCTGACAGATAACTCATTTCACTACCTCTTTCCCCCCCCACTACAGCAGCATCCACAAAACACTTCCCTTCTCTGTCCAGCAAGTGGAGGCCCTGAACGAGTCCTGACTGCTATAAAAGGCAAAAAAATCTCTTAGTGTTATACACCCCATAGCTAACCTCAGAATATCTTTTCTCCTCTAATACAGGATTTCATGCAACAAAAAAGAATTTCATTAACTCTGTTATTCAACTATTACACCTTTTTCTGGGGGTGGGTACGTGTTAACCGCAAATAGTGTATTCCTTTCAGGGACTTCCAGGGCTTTCTCAGCCATACAGGGTTTACAAACAAACCAACAAAAGTAGCACTTTATCCAATTGCAAGACTTACTGGAAACATCTAATTCAAGCAAACATTTAGGCAGCAGCCTGCCTAGCACCCCAGCTAGAGCTGACTGATCTTTAGTAACACCAGAAGAACAAGACATTGCAGAGAAGCTATAATTCAATTACCCTATTTACAGTAATGTAAATCACCGTATACACAGGGGATCTTCAATATTCAACCAGCAGCAATACTATAACAGCTTAATCTAGCACAAGACAGTGACTCAGTTAGCTAAGCAGAAGACAGGGTACAGTCTGCATGTGTTTGATTTCAGGGCTACTGTGCGATAGGAATCATTTGTTTGAGAACAACCAGAGTAATTATTGAGGGGGAGGAGGAGCGAGGAAGGCCTCAACATTTAGAGGATTTCAGACTCCAATTAAAGATGCTAAAAACACACAAAAGTCCTATTACTGCAAATAACCAGAACAATATCTGGGCATTCAAGATGTCAACCTGAATATGCTCCAATAAAAAAGACACATCTTGCAGCTCCCCGGGTAATAAAAACCTCCACAGCATATGCTTTAGTTCCTAGATCTCCTTCACGCAAAATACCCACAGCACACACAAAAATCTGCCGTTGCACAAATAAACACATGCTGCAGTAAATTAAAAAAATAGAAACACGAAGCTGCTACAGCCAATGCCGCAAACAGCATATAGCACTTGCTTTATGCACACCAGAATTTACTGCAATTAAGACATATGTTCTAAAATTATAAACACGTGACCAGACAAAGCTGACTGGTTTTAACAAACTGCTAATTAAATTGGAATCCTCTTATCCTCCCTCTCTCTCTCTCTTTAGCTGAATGAAGCCGACGCTGCTACAGTATAGTAGTTCATGCAAAATAGATACTGAACAACAGGCTTTTCTGTTAGGTCACTGTTAAGAAGGGGAATCTCCAGCGTGAGCCTGGCTGTCGTAGGCAGAACAGCAGAGTGCACACCAGAGATCACAGCTGGGTTGCTCTGTGCCAGACATGATTTTTTACAGACCCACCGTCTCTATTTTTTCTTCTAGACATGAAAGCCTCCCCTTGCAAGCTTTAGGGCTGAATTGAAAACGAGGGTGCTAAATAATTCATCCCACTAAGGGGGTGGAGGAAAGAGACCGAGAAATCCCAAACAATGCAGACAGAAGAAAACAAAAATCCCTCACCCTTTCGTCCCCCCTTCCAAACTTCTCTCTGCTCCTCCGCTTCCCATCGCTCTCCAGATTTTCCTCTGTACGGCAAAGCAGATCTGTTACAGCCTCTACCCGAAGGCGAACCGAACTAACGAAGTATTTCCCAACCACAACGACAAATGTCATCAGAGCACATCTCCCGCCCGGCTGCCAGCTCGGCGCTGTGGGTGAACCCGCGGGCGCCCGGAGCCCGCCCAGCCCAGCCCAGCTCCGGGGAAGGGATTCCCCGCGGGGAACGACCCGCTCGTGGAAGAGCTTTTACCACCCACCGGCAACCACAACGGGAGGGGGCAAAGGCTCGCCGCACTGAGAAACGCCCTGCAATTTAGGGAAGCCGGCAGCTGTTTGTACTTCTGGTGGGAGGGAGAAAGCAAACTTACTACAACATCGCAATTGTCCCCGCCGGGGAGGGCCCGGCTCCCCGCCCGGCCTCTCCCCGGGGCATCACCCCGCAGCCCAGCGCCATGGCTACGGGGAGCAGCACCGGCGCGGTTTCTCCGCCGAGCGGGAGGCTCGTTTCCCAGCCGGTCCCGGCCTCCCCAGTCTGTGCCGCGCCAGGGGGAAAGCGGGGGCGTGG
>VZRU01007848.1:106642-174224 GCA_013398155.1 Pedionomus torquatus
CCCTTTCTTTGGAGCTGGGGGCGGCGTGCAGGGCTGGAGCTGTTTGCTCGCTCTCCTGCCGGAGGACGGTGGTGTTTGACAGAGGATGTTGGTCCCAATTATTGCGGAGCCTGGCTCGGAGCCATCCCACTTAGGGCAAGCGAGTAAACAGCTGCTCCTGCCGGTTTGCGAGCCTTCAGAAAAAAACCAGTTCTCTGCTCCCACCTGTCCGCCAAACCTTCCCAAAAATATTCCCTGACCCGGTTTAACCCCACTGGTGCCGCTTCATTGCCCTTCACCTCACCCTCACCGAAGGCCTGTTCGTGACCTATTTTTCTCCAGCGTGGCTGGTTCTCTCCTCTCCCTGCGGTGCTGAGCTGGCGCCGGGATGCTCGGAGCAGAGGAGAGAGGCAGAGGCCTCCTGCCACAAGCCGTCGGCCACCCACCAGCAGCTGCAGCCATGGCTGCTGGTGGCCACGGGGCCTCCGCCACAGGCAGCCAGGACAGGCATGTGCTGGCCCCCGCACCGTGCCACACTCCTGCTGAAACACCTTTCACCATACGGCAGGACAACCCTCGTACACCATCTCCTTGTATTTATACTGTCAGAGCATCCCCTCCCCCATCCCTGAGGTTTTTTAACTGATCTCCAGCTTCTGCAATACCAGGGGGTGCTGGTGGCACATTTCTTTCACCACTCCTTTGCCTTCTCTTTTATCGCATCCTTCTCCCTCTCTCAAACCATCTGAGGGGGAAAACAAAGGTCCACCCTCGCCCTTTCCCGCCCCCCACCAATACTTCCCTCTCCATACTTTCAATGCGTTTAGTCAATCCTGTATTAAGAGACCCAAAACATGTGCCACTCCACTGCCAAGCTCAGTCCATCTAACCTTGCCTCACAAACAGTCTGATAAGACTTTCTCAATCTGAGTTTAGCACAACTAAACTTACCATCTCTTCCCTCATCCACTCATTACTCCAATTACCTTCACCACAAACGCTTAAATGTTCTATCTTTACTTGTTCATTCTCTCTCTTTTGCAAGCAGGGCAGTTGCTTTGACTTCCTCCTTGCCTTTCTAAGCATTGCAGGGACTCAGTTTGGTTTTTACCCTCCTGACTGTCAGGGTTATTTTACAGTGCTCAAAAATCTATCCTGTGTGCTAACACCTCAGGTTTAATAGCTGGCTCCGTAACTGTGATAGTCCCCCCAACATGCTACGCACAAGTCAGTCGCTAAGGTTATCTTTCTTTCCCACCATTTCACTTTTTACCCTTCTTTTCATTTCTTCACATTTTTCTTTTCTCACCACATCAGTTTGAGGTTTCTCACACTGAAAGCCTCTTCCTACCTGTTTGTGTGCTTTATATATATACATTTATGCTTAACAGCATTTTGAAAAAAAAAAAGCTAATGAAAAATTTAGCTACCCTATTTATCTTTTATAAAATGACATTAATCAACAGTATCCTGTGTCCATCTCTCCATTTAAACAGTTTTTTTTGTTATAAAGCTAAGATATCAGGATGGACATCACCACTCTTTAAAATAACCCATATGTTCAACACCTCTTACATCTTGCTACCAAAGGCAAATAACCCATTGGATACTGATGAACAATGCAGTTTTAGCACTACTGTTTCAAAAATCCATTAACCTTTAATCTTTTGACTGCATAGCACAGATGTATGTTTTATATACAGAACTGAAATGAATACTTACTTTCTAGGTGTCCGTGCAAATAGGCTTCTTTTTGACCTGTCCTTTTCCATCTGCTCATCTGCTTGCAGCAGAGCTCCTGCCTCCTTTACTGAACTGGAGTTTTTCCCTACATATTGCCATTATTTATGCAAATTAAGTAGTTGTTGTACCTGGATACATTGCAAAAAGCTTAAAGTTAATAGCCCAAGGACTGGGCGTTCACAAGATTACCAATTATGTTGTATAGAAGTTCTACACAACTAACTACCCTTAAGTCCTAATTACGTCAATGTAAGGATTTCATTTTCTAATTAATGCCTTTTAGCTGTTGCAATGAAGAGTCATGCTACTATAAAAGGTGGCAAGAACACACACATCTTTAAATGCTAATAAAAACAACAACCATAATACTTAGTTCCTACATTTCAAACTGCTTTACAGCAGTTTATTTGTTAAAGGCCCATCACCAATTTAAATTAAGGAAAACAAACTCTTTAGAGTTTAAAAGGATATGGTTATCACCACAGATTATCTTCAGTTCCATCCAGTTCCAAAAGTTTGTGTTCTCTCTCTATGAGCATTTTTCTTATCACTGTGACATTTCCCAGGTCTGCCTTGCACACTCCTACAACATATAATACTTCATTGTCTGAACCGCCACAGACAGAATGACTTTTGTACTATTTGCACATGTAGAGGTGTCTTTAACTTATGGTGCCACTGAACAAAATTCAAATTTAGTTATCACAGGTAAAAAAAAAAATAACAGCGAGGCTCAGGGAAGTATTAGTGGCACCCCCTTTACCTGTGGGAACCAGAAACATTCTGAATACAGGAGATAGGTTACAGAGACACCCTAAATCCAGTACTTTTGTGACAAAAAGTGGACAAAACTATTTACTTGGTGTTCTCAAAAACAAAGTAAATGTTTGGGGCTGGTGTCAGAAATGATCTTGAGTTATTCACAGGCACCCGTCAGCACAGCCCTAAGCTACACTGGCCTCAGTAGCTCTGTCCCACTGCCCCCCCCTCCAGCCGGGGGAGAACAGCTGCTGTAGAAGGTGCCTGGCACAACTACACCAGGGTTCTTGGGTCAGACATAACACAGTAAAAGCCTTTTATTCATCATTTTTACACGGCACAGTATCTGGGACGCTCTATTCAAGTCTTCTGGCTGATTAGGGGTAAAAGATGATCCAGTATTTTCTGAATTGCTTAATTACTTGGAGACACTGCGTAAGTGAGGGCTGTAGAAAGAGCTGACATCTACTGTTTTTTAAGCTTAATTCGGGTGATACAGAAATGAAACAATGAGACTTTATGCATTTTGGCAGGGAAGGATAGATGGGAAAAAGACTGAAGAGCAATTACGAGGAACTTGAAACATGCCCAGAGTCAACAGGATGACCTAACATTTGTCCTTTTAAAAATAAATACTCACAATGAATACTTTCAGTTCAGCAGAGCATCTCCGAGAAAGAAGAGCAGTTATCCAAGGTGCAAATGCAAATTCTCAAAGACCATGTCCTATACTCATCTTTTAGTTATATATGATGGGAAAGGAGGAGGGCAAAGCACTATTCCAGGCCATTAAAAAGTGGCAAGTTTATATTTAACTGTGTTTCCTTCTTTAATAGTCTCGTTTCACCAAGCGCCTTGTTTTTTGGGGGTTTTGTTTGTTTGTCTCCTTAAATCTTCTATATCTTCAAATCAGTAACAACCAAAGGAAGTTTGAGGAATGTCTCAGCCAGAATCACCTACCGGATGTGATCTCTAGCACATGCTCTCCAGTGCCACAATACTAGGAGCCAGATGGAAGTGATACTACGCTTTTAAGCATTTTTAACTTTTGCATGCTGGGATTTCTTAATGAAATGTTCTGGGGTGAGTAACAAATGTTAAGAAAGATTCCAGACCTCTCCATGTTGTCGAGATAAGGGTGCTAGCTTTCCCTGCAAACACAACACATGAGGAGTTTGCTAAGGTCAATATATCTGAAATTCTGTTCCACTTTCAAATGATTTTCTTTCACTCAGGATATGCATTGTAAATCCTAGCATGAACTCCGTTTCCACTAAGGAAGAGCAGATTTCATCTTCTGTTTTTAAGGAAGTAGAATATTGTTTTCACTTACAGATGGCAATTTTTTTCTTGTAGAGATAAAAATAATCTCAATCTTCCAGTATGATGGAAGTCCTACAGGAACTAAAGTATTCTTCCTTCAGCAACAGTATTTGCTTCCTTTAACTCAGGTATTATTCTCTTGCAAGCAGTCAAGTAACAATAGTGACCAGATTGGAATATTTGCTAGAAAACCCAGTCTGACCCAGAACACCAAATTTTGTGGGTTTATGTATTTTTCAGTGCTGGAACTACTGTAAGGAGACCACTAACGCTGAGCAGCAGAACTGGCTGCTGCCACCGAAACCAACAACAAACCTGCACTGAGGTTAAACCCACACAGTGGGCAGAACGTAACAAAAAGATAGAGGTTAAGGAGAATAAAGAGGAGGGAGGGGAGAAAAAATATATTTCACATTTCATATATTCACCAATTTTGTTATCTGAAGATAACATCCTGTTTATATACAGATTTATATTCCTTGTATATTAAGAGGTAATTTTATTCCCTTTGATTTTTAAAGAGAAACATAAACCATCAAGTACCAAATCTGGACTTCAGAGCACTCGTGTCTTTTCAAAACCTGCCTTTTCAACATTCAATGGGTAAGGGTAATTCAAGCAAAATAGTGTCAGCAAAGAATGAAAACCACAACTTTGTTTGTGAAAGGGTATTTTAAGCAATTCGGTATCATTTTATACCTGATTTACTCCTCCTTAAACCAGGAATTTCTACAGATCAAGCTGATATTTTGGGAATTTCACATGGACCATACGCTGCTTTTGTCTAGATGTACGAAGGTAAAATGATACTTAATTATGTGTTCACACACTACATTTAAACTGCTGTTCTTAAAAGGGCAAATGGAAGAGGAAAATAAGTGCAAATGGAAAAACAGGAAAGGAATACGTCAAAAAGTAGCAACAGGAATAAGAGAAACTGAAAAGAGATTTGGAACAGAAATCTGAGGTATATCATCTTGCTGTCTTCACCTTGCTGCCCACATACTTAAAAGATTTCAGATTCAGACTCATCTTCTGGTGGGCCTTTCATTTTGTCAGCTTCTGTCTGCCGCTGGAGACAGCTCTCAGACGGAAGTTTTCAAGAAGAAAGACACTTTGCTTTGCTTTACCTTATCGATTTGAGAACATAGAGATGCAGGAAATTTTATTCTGGCTCAATTATTCACAAAAGGCAAACAGAGACTTGTCAGATTGTGAAGGGAGAAAAGTGACATATTGAAAAGACAGTGACAAAATAACCCAGAAAATAGGCCTACATGTGAATGGTTTACCTGCCTACATTGTCACACTAACGTTGTGCCCAGAATACCCTCTCTATGATTTCTAGCAAAGATTTCAGGAAGAGAGCAATACTCACTGATTACTAATTTATGAGGAAGAAACTCGCCCTTCTGCTTAAAATTATTCTCCCCTTTCCCCCCACACTTTGGCAGCACGGTCACATCTACTGATTGTCTAAATCCCGGCTGAGGACTCTTTGGGTACAAGCAAAGAGTTGTACTTTTGCTTGTGTAAAGCAGTTAAGTCCCTAAGTCCTGTCTGTCTGTCTTTTCCTTTCTTCCCTAATCCAAATCCTCATGCTCTCAGTTGATACTGCTGAATTTCAGCATGGGAACTGACTTCCTAAAATTTCTAATCCAGATAGAGATGCTTTTCAAAGCAGTCAAGACTCTTTTTTGGAAATTTCTGACAGGCTGAGGGAGCTGGGGCTGTTCAGCCCGGAGAAGAGAAGGCTCCAGGAAGACCTTATTGCAGCCTTTCAGCATCTGAAGGGAGCCTACAGGAGAGCAGGAGAGGGACTCTTTGTCAGTGAGTGTAGTGATAGGACAAGAGGTAACGGTTTTAAACTAGAAGAGAGGAGATTTAGATCAGATATTAGGAAGAAATTCTTTACTGTGAGGATGGTGAGGCACCGGAACAGGTTGCCCAGAGAAGTTGTGGCTGCCCTATCCCTGAGGCAGTTCAAGGCCAGGCTGGATGGGACTTGCAACTCGCTGATCTTTAAGGTCCCTTCCAACTCTAACCATTCTATGATTCTTCACTCGAAATTCTGTATTAATGCTACATTGCATTAGCATAGCAATGCTGTGAACCCAAGCA
The DNA here is from genome assembly GCA_013398155.1 of Pedionomus torquatus. Taxonomy (NCBI): domain Eukaryota; kingdom Metazoa; phylum Chordata; class Aves; order Charadriiformes; family Pedionomidae; genus Pedionomus; species Pedionomus torquatus. The sequence goes on from VZRU01007848.1 coordinate 112,568, forward strand.
CATTTTCTGATCAAGAGCCGCTCCTCCAGTTTGAACATCCTTGCTGCGCAACCCTTATCACTGAAATCGAGCAAACGCATCTTGAAACTAATTTCAACTCTTCTCTGTGACTGGAAATAGCTGCAACTGGACTCAGAAGTGTTCACACTTCTACAAGTTATTTGAATAAACTAACAAGTTATTTGTATAAACTAACAATACACTTGAAGCAAGTGCACGAGGATCTCATTGTGCAACCATCTTCTCACTAAAACCTTAGTTTTGGAATTCAGTCAGTCTCAGGAGTAGCACGGAGTCCTCTAGCCAGTTAACTACTGTTAAAGATAACATTTCTTTCCTATTAAGATTAGTTTTATTGCCTAATATATTTCAAAATAATAGTTCTTTCATTTCGTTCCTGACTTAAATGTCTTTGTTCTTCAACCTTAAGAAATGTTCTTTCTACTAAAATACACAAAAATATACACACTTGCACGCTTAAAAACACAAAAAGTCCTTTTACTGTTGCTCATGTTTAACCTCTGCAAGACAAGAATTCACTCCCTGCAGACCCGTTTTTACTTTTGACAATGCATTCAGAATGAGTTTTCCTATGTGTTTCCTCCTGCACTCAGTGGAGAAAACCGTATTTCCTTTCTTGGATAAACACATGGATACTTCAAGGACTGCAGAGCACTTATGAAATGGTGAAAAAATATTCTTAATTCTGTTTATACTATTGTTTTGGGGTATACTGTTGCTAGGTTAAGATTACCTCTTCAGACACAATGGCCACAAGAACTATGGAGGGGCAAAGGCTGAAGGGTAACTCCTCCAGAGTGAATTCTTATTTACAAGTGAAAAAAATATGCACAAATAATTTTCCTCGCTTTGCTGTTCTTACAAAGCAGCAAGAACATCTCATTATCAACGATATGGAGGAGATGCAGCATGTTTACTCCAAGATTTGTGCAAAGGTAGAACTAATAAGGAGTAAGTGTGCCAATTAAACACTACTTGTTCAGTGTTTCATTCTCATCAGCTGCCACACAAAACCTAAAACTAGTTACTGTTAATGTCAATTTTCATCAGTTTCTAAAACTTGTATACCTCAGTGTTTTATGTAAAGTCTTTTTCTTTTTTTTTTAATTTTGTCCCCAAAGCAACATTCAATTTAGCATAATTAATTCAGAAAAATACTTTTGCTTTCTTCTTTATTGAAAAGACATTTACAGTGAAAATATCTTGACCTAAAACCTGTTGGGAATTAATTTTCAGTAAGACCTTTAGTACAGAGCTGTCAGACTAATGGCAAACAAACAGAGCCCATGTTTTTCTTTTGAGCCTGCTGGAACAACTACTTCATTACAAAATCCCAACACCTTTCCCTGTCACCAAATATCATTTTTAAAGATTAAGTTCATCCCATTGACAGTATTTCAGCTTAGACAGTAACTGAAATGTATATTTTATTTCAACACATTCCTATTATGAGTACTTTTTCTTATGCTACAAAGAAAATGCTTTTGAAATCACTACACTGTGTCCACATTGAAAGTCCCACCTTCATATACAACTATACTGGCTGGTAATCTCCACTTCTTTTCAAAATCTGATTTAGGATTCCATTAAAGTTTTTTTAACACCGAGTCTGCCACTACCTGCGATAAACACCTGGATTATAAAGATGCATGTACTCTGTATTAAGCAGATCAGTCATGATAGAAGACAGTATTAAAGAGTTTGGGATGGCTACACCCATGGATGAGCTACTCTGACACAAAAGCCTAGACTATCTTCAGGTTTCTCCAAAATTTTCCCACTGGAAATACTTTAGTCATTTCAGAGTCAGTATCACTGGAATAAGTGAAGCTCAGTGACCCTGAAATACTATAATCTGTAGTTACATCATTAATTAAGAAAAATCAAGCAACAAGCCCCAACAAATATTCTTAAACCCTTAGAGCAGTCTGTCAGGAGGCACAAACTTGGTATGTGTAAACAGAAATAATTTTAGCTGTTACACCAAGCTCGTTAAATTATCTCAAACATCTGAATACTTAAGAAAATGCCATTATATTAAGGACTCACACTACTTCCAGTCTACTAAGGAGGAGATTATAGCATTAGTGCTGATACATTTTGAACGTACATGCCAGGAGCAGCTCTAAAGAGAAAAATTTCAATAGAAAATTACCTGGTAACAGTTTTCAATTCTGATTTTTATTCTGTCAGCAAGCCAAATGGCCAGCAAAATTTGTAAGTCATTTTGAGTAACTGTTAGGAAGTGCTTTAAGCACAAAAGGTCTATGCTTTTTCTGATTTTGCTTCCTCTAACCTATAGAAAAATTAAACAACTTGATAAAAGCCAAATTTGTGAATTTTATTGGCAGGAGGTAGGTAAGCAAACCAGTGGAGATGAAGTGTAGGCAACTGAAATGAACAAAGGTCATCGCATTCCTGGAAATAAGCCATTTTTTTTCCACTCAAGCTCTTACAGGAACTTCCTTTGTTGGATCACAGTAATACAGTTGGGTCTTCAGAGGAGCAAGTTAAAACACTGACTACTGTGGACTTCATTACTTTCACTCACCGGCTCAATCATATTTCATTTTAATCCCTTTCAGGAGACTGAGTAAAATCACCTTAAGTGGACAAGCCTTGCTGTTTCACATAGTAACTATCATGCAAACTCCAAAAGTGTTCATATTATGCCAGGAAATCCTACCTCCTCCACAGGAGCCAAACAGTCTGGAATAATAATACACTATACAACATTCAGCATTTTTACTCCTCTAACTTCAGGAATTTTGCCAAAGATGGAGTACTATTATTCAGAAAACCCCCTGCTTCAGTATCTTCATCTCAGCTCCACAGAGTGATACTGCAGTCAGCTAGAAAACCCTTCATTACACACTACCACTGCATAACAGCAAAACATCTTCTTACCTATTATCATCTGCCATGTCATCTTATCGTCTCCATTTTAACTTTTTTAATTTAGCCAATTATATCCTGCTCTAACCATTAAAATAAAAATATTTATCTATAAATTCTATCCACTTGCACAGATGTACACACAGAATTTTATCATGCTGCTCTCATCCCACGTTCTTCTGTTTTCATTCTTACGCTAAGGCAATGAATATATCCACAAAAAATACATCCTTTGCTGAGATCTGGAATACCAGGAATATTTCTCATGAAATATGCTGCTTTAATAAAATAGCACTCATTTCACTACTAATTTTCTTCTTTTTATAGGAATTAAAGTTCTAATAAATCACCATAATGCCAAGCAATTGAAAACCATCACAGGTGCAAAATTAAATTTTCACAGGGTTTCAGAAAAGTATGAGTTGTTTGGCTGATGGCAGCTGGTTTTGTATCCATTGACTGCCATTTGGCTCTCTTAACCTTGAGAGTGAGATGGATATTTTTACACAGTCAAGATACAGGAATGAAAAAATCTGTCACACCTGGAATGTGGATCAGACAACTGCTGTACTGAGCAAGATTAGATATAGACTGATACCTACCCCAAAAGTGCCCTGGAAATATCTATGAAATTAAATAGATAAAAGAGGAAACTGCCTTGATTAAGGTCACAGAATCCTCCTTAACATACAACTGGTAGAAACAGCTCATAAAGAAAAAACGCATCATCTTAGTTACATCACATATAGTTTACCTAAGAAAGAAGCAATGAAAAAAATTGCTCTGAGTATGTCTTGATTCTAGCTCCACATCAATTTAATGTATGTTCCTCAGAGTACCGTGTCAGTTTTATAACAAAAAGAGAGGGTATTTAACGACAAGGTATAACTTCAGACATATTCATACTTTTGTGTGAAGTCTACACATTGATATTAAAAGGAGTTACGTCAAAGCTTTCGGAGGCTTTAGGTATTTGTAGGGGAAAGGCAAATGCTAATGGCACCTAATTAAAAAGATTCAATTTTATGTCTCACATTTTATTCTAAGATTCCTAATGTACCTTTTTCTGAGTTTGTTTGATTTGTTTTGTTTATGCAGGAGTCTATGCTGATACATTCTTGCAATTTATTTCTATGATAAAGCAAAGACAAATATAGACAGATAAAGCAAAGACTCATAATAAAAAGCTACAAAAAAATAGTCTGATAACCAGGTAGCATAATACAAACCCATGTATTTTAAAGACCTTTAATGGACCACCATCTTTAAAACTCTGCCTGCATTCTGTATTTAAAAATCTATTTAGATTTCAAAAAATCCTATGTATATCTTTTCAACAGAAAAGAACCCAAGTTTAAAGCTAACCCCATTAAGTGTCTAAAAGTACCTCTCCCATTTGTATCTCATACATAACTAGCAGACGGAAAAATCAAATTATGGATTTGATTTATTCATTACACATTTGTAAAAGGACACCCACCACACAGTATTCCAGCAAGCCTGCACCTTTATAAACTGTCTAGGGTGGGTGAAATAGTTACTGTTAAACTTTTAAGATCCAGCTTGAAAACTTATACTTTATGTCCTGTACCACACTACAGCTTCCGTGACTATCTCTCTTCTACTAAGCCATATCTTGATTTATTTCACGGTTATTTGTTCCCCAGCTTACCTTTGCCTAGAAATTAATCTACTCAACAAAAGAAGAAACTTTTCCTAAGGAAACAGAATGGAAAAAAATAGCTGTTTAATATCCACTGGCACAAACGACAGTTCAAAACCCCATGCCTGTCTCTCCAGGGATTTAGATTTATTGGCATCTTTATTAGCTGGGTCTTGGAAGCTCACAACGTTAGCCAGAAAGAACAGCGTGTATATACTGAGACAGAAAACTCTGAACGAAGGACATTTTTCACTGATGAGTTCTGTTTTTCCAAGAGGATGGAGTGAAGAACTGTAAATAACATGTTGGGCAGAGGTTGAAAAAGTTATCTAGCTTTTTATAGGCAACTTTAAAACTTCATCGCTTACTAGGTTTCTGGTCTTAATCCAATCACTATGGAAGTTTCACTTGCACAGTTAACTCCTTGCTCACCTTTGTTTTCAGAGTTGGTATTAAGATTGCAGAAAAGAGTGAGTAAACAGAAGAGAAACCAAGAGAAAGAGAACAAACTCCTTTGTACCAACTAAAAGTATTTGTCCAATTAAAACGTCAGAGAATCTGGGCAGGAGCTGTATGAATAAAAATACATTCACTTTACGAGTGGAAAGAAAAGAAGGAAAACAAACGCCAAGGGTAAAGTCAGAAAATAAATAATGAAATTTTAATTCTTACTGTAGGGGGACCTAATATCACAGCTTCCCACTTCCCCTTTCCTCAGTGGAAGCCATTTGCTGTGCTAGACAAGAAAAATAACAGAGATTAATATGGAGAAAATATGTGGATTCTCAAAAAGCTACCTTTTTCCACATAGAAAACATCTGCCCGTTTCAAACATAGTCATTAATATCAGTAAATTTAATCAAGTCAGAGAAAACACTAATCATCTTCCATACATTCACTTTTATAAATTTGACTTTCACTCATGATTTGAGGGAAGGGCTAGGCTATCACCTCATTATGCATTTTAATGAACGAACTTACCCGAAATTTAAGCATTCATAAAAAAAAATTCTAGACTTGATGCAAAAATAGTGAATATATGACTTATATTTGAGCAACGTACATAGGCCTCCTGAATCTGCAAGAAAGACAACGGATTTTCAGTAAGAGTTCTTCTATCCTGTGACTCAGTGAGTGCTGGGAGCACAGTGTTGCTCCACAGAGGATACAGTGAAGGAAAATTGAGAAAAATAACAAGGCCCAAGAAGGAAGAAAAACAAGGAAGAGAAGATGGGAAGATACTGATTTGGTTTCACTCTTCAGTCTTCCAAACTTTAGCTTACACTGTAACCATAACATAACTGCAATTTATACAGCTGACTGTATTTACAAATTAAGGCATAGGATTACACAATCATTTGGCTCAGAAAGGACTCCTGAAGGGTTTTTTATTTATTCCTCTGCAGCTTTCCACACAAGTATCTCTTCACTACACCAGAAATGGTTTCCTCATAGAGATGAAGAACAATAGCTTTATAATGACATTATTCAGGAATGTAGGAAAAGTGATGAAATGCTCATTAAAATTACTGAGGAAGCAAGTCAGGCAGGCAAAGCATTAGCTTGAACTTATCCCTGATATAGAACTGCAAGGTCTCCGTCATCTCTTCTTAAGGAGAGGCACTGGGTGACCCGTATGGCCTCGGCTCAGGCAAGCAGCTCGGCAGCAAAGATTACCTGCAGCAGAGTGCCTCCTCACAGCACAGCCATGTGGCTGCCAACAGTCCTTTTTTCTAAATTGTCAAATCATTTCATGAAGTAGCTTCCTCTTCCTAGCACAGGAGAAAATACATAGCAGGGAGATGTCTTTTATTTAACAGCTGAAAACTTCATAGTCAGTTGAAAGCTGGCAATAATGATCCGTGTTTGCTGAACATCAGTGTTACAAAGCAGAAAGCTCGCTCTTTCAGGCCTACCTACTGCACAGTGAAAACGCAGATATTTCATGGCTACAATATGGCCAACTCCTGAGAAGATTAAAGACAACTCTAACCAGATGCCTCTATCTGCCTACCGTAAGCATAAAAAGAAAAAAGAGGCATAAGCATATTAGACTTAAGAGTGTTCTCATTACGGTATGATTATTATTTTGTTTTATGCAACTACACAGAAGGTCAGTGGTAATGGCGGAGGTCACCTTTTCTAGACACTTATTTTGTGTACCACCTATTAAACAGTACTAAGTCTAAGAACTTCTTTCAAGCGTTATCTAACTGCTAGAATCAAAAAGTTGTGGGTTTTTTTTAAATCATTCCCTTATGGCTTCTGTTTTGTTGTAGTTGAAAAACAATGGCATCCAAAACACTCAGAAGCAAGAAGAAACTGAATAACTAAACCCTTGTGATTTCTGGGACGTCACTTGTGATTTTTCTTTCTATTTGTTTTAATATAAATGTGTCCTCTCATACTCATTTTCACATAAAGCAATAGCAGCACCAAAAAGACAAACATTTTTTCAAGAAGTTGTGACCAGTCATGATCAAGCTAAACCATTAATTCTCTTGCAGACCCCATACACGATCAAACTCAAACTCTCATCACACTGAGACACAGTTTCAGCTCACATGGACACACAGTAATTTTTTTCAAGTTCTTTCCCTTTTCCCCAAATCTGATTCAAATGGCACTATTTTTCTTAGAAGACTCATGTTCCACATAGCAGATGTCTAGGAGCTGGAAGCACACTTGCCAACTGAAAAGACACACACCAGCTACAAGCAGGAGGGGAGTAACCCAGATCTATCACCAGCCAAGGACAGGAAGGAAAGCTGAGCAGTAAAAGTTCTAGGAAAGTGATTTTAGTTTTCTGTTGCCTCCAGTTTCAGGCTTTTGCAGTACACGATAGGAAACTGTGAACCTGAGGCAGTTGCCACAATCACCCTTGATGTCCTTGGCCCTGCATGGTATTTGGGGGATCTTCAGGTCAGTATTAGTAGCAACCTCAGACTGGGCAGAACAGAAGTCTAAAATAGGATTTCCCTCTTCCTTTAGATAATATATAGCTAATTATCTCTAACAGTGACATTAAATTCTGTAACAACTGTTTCATTTTAATTCAAGTAACGAGAATCATTAATGCTGAGGTTTCATTTCAGGAGCTGGGAGAGAAACAAAAGAAGGCTGCATCAGTTCAAATGAAAATCCCATTTGTAATGTAGGCCTAAGGGGAGGTATAAAAACAGTTCAGGCATATAATGAAACTTCCTTGGTAGACCTGCTCAGCTTCCAGGAAAGCTGAGGCATGTTGCATTTTCCCCAGTCCTTCAATAGTCCCCTATATTAGGGATTTCATAAGAGTCTTCACCCATGTGGCTCAGCTCTAGTTGTACAGAATCCCAAAAGAGAGTCAGCCCTTGCACATAGCTCTCCATTTCAGAATCAACTTTCTCTGGTAAGACAGACAGAAACCTGAAATACAACTGGGGTAAGACAGACAGAAACCTGAAATACAGCTGGGGGAAGAACATGCTACACAGGGACAGTAACAAAGAAAGCCCTGACTTGTTATCACCGTGCTATAATAAGAACTACCTCTAGAAACTTGCAGCACCAAACAGACTTTCTTCTTCAACTGCTCTGCCAGTGCCCAGTCACACCTGGTACGATCAATGATAAATTAAAGTGAAGTCACTGCTATCTCTCAGATTCTGGCAGTGGATGCCACTACCTTAATTTGACCCTGCTTACTCAGACCACAGAATGAAGAGCTTCAGGGATACAGCAGAGAATAAACATACTGTGTTTCTTTTGGAATTAAAAATAGAACAATTATCCTTAACATTTCGCATCAAGACTTCATGCACATGAATGTCTGCATTGTAGTATGCTGTGTGCATGCACAGCTTTTATATCTGGGGAAGAGTTACCAAAGATGGACATCAAGATCTGTGGTAACAACTATCCGTTGTAATAAAAAAGATGTGCCAGGAAAATACAAATACCATATATTAAACCATATGGAGAAGTTACTGATACACGGAGCTCAACAAAAAGCTTCAAAAAAGCTTCTTCCACAATCACCACCCACTCACAGGCTGATGAACACCCATCATCTGTGCACAAAGTTTAACTTTGTTTCATTAATAGTGGCATGAAATCTGAATATATATAAAAAAGCACCCTACTATATAAAGCAATGTTTTGGGAATTTTTTTCTCCCGGTGAATTAATTTCTAATTTAGTTACTATAGAAACCATCCTGAAGCCCTCTTAAAAAAAAGTCTCTCTATATATTTACACACACACAGAGATAAGGAAGAGAAGAAAAACTCGAGTGTACCTGAACACACAGGTTACAGAGAAATGTGTAACTGGGCAAACAAAAAAAGACTTCATATTCATTTATAGGAACACAGCCAAAACTCTTGTAAGTCTAACTGCAATAATAATTCATACAATGATTGCTGTCAGTAGCAGGGCCACAAATGTGCAAAAACCTCTGGTCCTAGAAAATCAGAGCCATTCTTTTCTGTGTGGGAAACAAACAGGTTCAATAATGCAGCATGCAATTTTTTCTTAGAACTGAAAAAGGGAAGTTTGGTGCATCCTGGTGTTATTCTAATATGTCAAATGAGAAAAAATCATGGCTAAGCAAATATGGTTTTTTTCCTCATTCTGAAGACAGTAAAAAATTAATTCAAATAGATTTCAGTTGCAGCTGAATGACAGCTAACAAATTAGACAACACACTGTGATACAGAGATTCAGACCAGCAGTTATGCAGTAAAATTTAACAGTAGACAGCTTTACCCAGGTTTATTTTTTTTCATATAGTGCTGCCATAAACATTTCATAAATAATTCTACTAGGAGAATGCATGATTTATAAAATGTCTGGGAGGAGCAGGCTGGCACAGTCCCTGCTTGTCTTTGAGCTGCTGGCTTTCTCTCTTGCACGCTGTTGTTTGTACTTGTAAAAGTGAGTCAGCTATAATTTCAACAACCCTGAATCTTCTGTACAAGAGATAAAAAACACTAGTGCTACTTGCTCCAGAAGAAAAAGGTGCTTTGATAGTAAAGCAGCTACGAAAAGCCACTTAGACATTATTATTTAACTCTTGTGCCATGAAGGCCAAAGAGTTCTCAAAAAATAAAACCAAATGCCTTTCATGGAAGCAAATGAAAACTTCAGGCAAAGTGCTTCTGTTGCAAATAACCCTAGAGGACATTAATGTGCTTAGAAAAAAATCTTAAGGTTGGCCATTTAATTACTAAGATTAGATGTGACTACTTACTTTTATGCGGCTCTATCATTTCTGTTTTACCACCTGACTCTGTGTGTGAAGACAGTCGCTGGGACAGTGGGCTGCAACACCATCTGCATGCAATGGATGACACACAAGTCTGTATTCTGAGCGCTGACCCAGATGGTGCGGTACGTTTGCTTACCCACTGCCAGGCTGGGAGCTTTGCACAAGAACAAACTAGTTGAGGTTTAACCCAGACAAGGTCAACACAGTGTTGAAAGATTTTTTTTTTTCCCCAAGTTGTTCACAGATTTAGGTTTGTCCAAATCTGGAATGTCAGATGACACTAACGGCTTTTTTTTCATGGGCACTTGTAGCCTTTTCTCTCTCAGATCTGGATTTTCTCACTGTGCTATGTCTGTGTCATCTGTACTGGATTACTGCCACGCAGAGTAATGTTTCACATAGCGTGTTACTTGAAGAGAATTTTGAAAATATAGCTGGGTACAAAGTGAGACCACCAAAATATTTTATCATGCTAAACTCACAATGTACACTGTACCTGTTAACAGAAGACTAACCTACATGTGTGCAAGAATAAATCAAGATGCTAGCACTGATTCACAAAGGCCTCAACAGGCTCTCTGAGGCACTGTGTCTGCTACTTATGCCATCATCATAGCTGAGACACACTGGAGTTGAGTCCCCAAACTGAAATTTCTCAAGCCTGGAGGCCACGGTCAAAATGGAGGACTCTAACATTGTATTCATCTGTTGGAAGCCCACGTTCAAACTGAGAACATAATTTTCACACAGCTTCCCTTTTTTCTAACAGTATTGCTGATATACTGCACTGGGCTAGTGTATACCGTTTGTTGAAGGTTATATTTTGTTTCAAAGCATACTCAATTTCTTATTAAAGAAAATTAATAATATTATGGGAATTAAGTTTTTGTTGAGTTACAAAATAGAATTATTATACAGGTGTCTAATAATCTATACCAGCACTTTTCATCCTTCAGAGTACAAAAAGATCAATACGCGGAATAAGGAATTACTTTTTTTGAAATAATGCTGGAACCATCCACCTAGGGATACAATGGAATCTACCTTTAAATAAAATTATCTAGCATTAGCACTCAAAAACTAGACTTGATTTAGGCCAATCACTAATCTTTTAATGTGGTGATTCACAAGCAGAAACACGCCCTTATACACTGCTCAGTTCCCTACTGCTCTCCTTCCCCAGATGTGAAAGCATAGTATACTCTAGACAATCCTGTATGATGAACAAATCAGTCTTGATCATGCAAAGTTCAGACATGAAGCATGTTGAGTAATTTCACTGACTTCTACAACAACACTTGCGTTATCTGAGTATGAGCCAAAGGATTAACCAGCTTAATCACAGTGCAGGATTCTTGGAGGGAAAGTGGGCAGATATTGCAGGGAAATAACCAGAACAAAAACCATGCAGTCGCTGGAAGAGGTTGCCCAGAGAAGTTGTGGATGTCCCATCCCTGGAAGTGTTCAAGGCCAGGCTGGATGGGGCTTGGAGCAACCTGGTGTGGTGGAAGGTGTCCCTGCCCAGGGCAGAGGGTTGGAACTTGATGGTCTTTAAGGTCCCTTCCAACTCTAACCATTCTACAGTTCTATAAATCGGGCCATAACAGTTTAGTCTATACCAAACATCAGGCTGACAGTACTTGTTAATCAAAACTTCCATCCAGAAAGATGGGATGACATGGAAGCTCTTTTTGCAAACTGATCCATGATACAATTTTGAACCATTGTCAGTATTCCTTAGTTCAACCCATCTGATGGATTATAACCACAGAAGAGCACTTACCTTATACTTAAGAGAAGTTTGCGCAGAAGTGTTAATTACCACAACATACAGCAAAAATGAAGATAGATTGTAACAGATGTAAAACAGAAATAAATTTAACAATAAAAATACTAAAACAGAAGCTCTGGATGGGAAATCAGAGACATAAAATTCTGTCACTGCAATCACAGACAACCGTATAACAGATATATAGTGCAGGAAGACAAACAGAACATCTCCAGGTTCTTGCCACATGTTGCAAGCCACTGAACAGCTACAGAATCCTATCACAGAAAAGCAGAAGGTACAAAAACCCAGAAAAGCCAGAGATTCTGAAGACAACAGCAATGTGTTAAGTCGCAGTCACAGGAAGGAATGTGATAAATAAATTTGCATGCAAATCTTCTGTGTCCCATGTCACTGAGAGGCACAGACACCCTGTGGACTAGAAGATATCACAGCCACTGGGACAGTCTGTGTGACAGTGCTGCTACTACACTGTGGGACTTGGAAATACTCTTTCTGCTGAGCCGTACTTTTAAAGCTGAATACAGGAAAGCTCCTTTCAATTCCAGATTCTTACAGCAACTGCCATTATTTTTTTGTCATAAGAAGTGCAAGTCTAATTGAGAAACAGTAAACAAGAGGATAATAAACAGAATTAGAGTTTTTATAGAGGGCTCAGCCATCAAGTACATGGTAAATGATGCCTGAGAAATGTTGATGCTTCTCCTCCATATTTTCAAATAATCCTTCTAATGTGGTTCTCTTCAAGAAAGGAAAGTCCCAATAAAATTCTCCATAATACAATTTTGCCTTTCCTTTAGCCTCTTATTTAATGCACTTTTGCTGAATTTCACATTACCGTCCCTTTGCAAACCATTCAAATGAGAAACAGGTGTTTAAAAGGATGGCTGAGAAAGTATGGGTGTGTTTATCAGCTGTATAAACTTACATTGAAGAAATTCGTCTTGTTCCTCTCACAGAAGAGGCCCTGTGCAGGCATGTGCTTCAGCTGCTGCCAGGGGACCCCACTGCCCAGCAGCACATCACGGGCCCACTGCAGGTTCTGTGGACAAAACAGGGCAGGTGAGTTGCAGGTAGGGGGAGGAAACACCACCACAAGTAGCAGTACAAAGTGCTCACTGGCTTTTATTTATTAACCTGCATTGTCATGTCTCATTTTCCACGTAGCTGCTGTTCTGACAGTATTTGTAGAAACAATTTGGAGAAGACACCCCTCAGGAGAAAGAAGCCAGCTTGCTTCTCAGAGCAAGCATCCAGACTGATTGTCCCCAGCAGATGAGTCAGTCCCTAACAGCTGCTGAATCCAGCCTCATATCATCAAGTTTTTCTTTCTTGTCTTTTTTTTTTTAAACTGTCCTTCTTTCATTGATATCCACCCTCCATCTCCTGTCACTCACAGAAAACTGAACTACATGTATATTTAAAATGACTTAATTTTTTGTTAAAAACTGTTAAAAGCTGTTTTATTGCTCAATATAAAGTAATTTTTATATAAAAATGAAAATTTTCTCAGCAAGCAGTGGAGCTGGCTGCCTCAGGTATCCTGTGGCGTTCCCCCGCTCACTAGGCCCCCCGGTTCCCTCCCCCGGCCCTCCCTGTCCCTCCGTCCCTCCAGTGTCACAGAATCATAGAATCGCTTTGGTTGGGACATTTCAGATCACTGAGTCCAACCATCAACCTAACACTTTCAAAAACTAACAATAAAATGCTGCTAAGCACCACGTTTACCCATCTTTTAAACACCTCCAGGGATGCCGATTCTACCTCCTGAGGCGGCATGTTGCAGTGTTTGATAACCCTTTTGATGTAGAAATTTTTTCCTAATATCCAATCTAAACCTCTCCTGACACAACAAGAACATTTCCTCTTGTCCTATTATTGCTTGTTACTTGGGAGAAGAGACCGATCTTCCCTCACTACAANCCTCCAGTGTCACAGAATCATAGAATCGCTTTGGTTGGGACATTTCAGATCACTGAGTCCAACCATCAACCTAACACTTTCAAAAACTAACAATAAAATGCTGCTAAGCACCACGTTTACCCATCTTTTAAACACCTCCAGGGATGCCGATTCTACCTCCTGAGGCGGCATGTTGCAGTGTTTGATAACCCTTTTGATGTAGAAATTTTTTCCTAATATCCAATCTAAACCTCTCCTGACACAACAAGAACATTTCCTCTTGTCCTATTATTGCTTGTTACTTGGGAGAAGAGACCGATCTTCCCTCACTACAACCTCCTTTCAGGTAGTTGCAGAGAGCAAGGTCTCCCCTCAGCCTCCTTTTCTCCAGGCTCAACACCCCCAGATCCCTCAGCCACTCCTCGTAAGGCTTGTTCCCCAGACCCCTCACCAGCCTTGTTCCCCAGACCCCTCACCACCTTGCCCTTCTCCAGACTCTCTCCAGCCCCTCAATGTCTCTCCTGCAGTGAGGGGCCTAAAACTCAGCTCCCCCTCAGGCTAACTATCGTATGATTTATGACTCCTGGAGGCACAGCTGCCAGCCCCCCAGGCCTAACAGAAGAGGCAACCACTAGGCCTGACCTGAAGCCTTCTCGTGGGTGGTGAATTCAGGCCTTTTACCTCTATTCAGCCATCACCTTCCCTACAGCTCCCTTAACCTCTCCGGAAAATTCCATGCCCATCATTTAATTTGGTTAATAGCACTCAGTGAATTAACAGGAAATTATTGGTAGGAAACTAAATGGTAGACAACAATCAAAAATTTGTTAACAGCAAAGAGTTCAATGCACAAGCATCTCCTGTGTAGTTGAGAATGAGGGACAGCTGTTGGCTCCAGGCAAAATCTTACTAACAGAGGGGATAATTATCAATTATAAGGTTTCACCAATGGAAGTTTTGCTTTACCTCATCTTTTATTTCTTTATTAGAAGGTAGCATTCAAGTTACATTAGACTGGCTTTTTTACAGACAATTTTACTACGGAGCAGATAAAAGGAAGAGGAAGATGTTTGGTTCATAGAGACAAATGAGAATGTTGAGTTCTGGTTTGTGTTCTGTGGGCTGGAAATATGCTTCTGGGAATCATAAATTTGATTAAATCATGTCCATCCAAGTATAGTCCAGTTGTGGGGTTTTTTTGGAAGGGTGGAGGGGTGCAAAATATTAGCAAACTTCTTATCCTGTCTTCCACATTTTTCTTTCTAAGACTGATGAAACAGTGAAAGCCCTGCTCAATCAGAAGTGCTCTTGTCCTAATATCAGTAATCATACAGAAACCTACAATGTCTTACCAGAACTGGAGCATCCCCTCTAGCAAAATGCTGATTATGGATTCATGTGAGAATTGAACACTGGAAATACTAACCAGATATTTGCAGATGTAAAAAATCCTTCATTCAGAGAGCTGATACAGGTACTTATACAAGACCTTCATGATTCAAGTGCATGACAGTCGAGGGGATTTTGATAGTTTTCTTTTGGTATGGAACAAACACATGTTAACTTACAAACATCACAGGGTACTTTCTGGCTAGTCAGGGGAATCGGTAGATTTCATTACTATCACTGAATGCCAAATCTAATTAAGACTGAAAAAAAGCAAAGTATGCACACCTAACTGTATACTAACTTTTTCCTATGGTACTTCTTTTGTAATATTTATTTCTGTAGTCCTATTAGCCTAAGCCTGCAAAATACTTTGAAATACATACAGAAGAAAATATTAAACAGAAAAGAGCCTCCAAAATTCTGGTTTTCCTTGAAAGTCATCCTGTTTTGAATAAAATCAGAATTCAGCTAAAATAAACCTATCATAATGTCCAAGATCCAAGCACATAAATGCTTTCTTTTATGCCAATCTTAGTCACCCAAAGTATGAGTAAATTCCAAGTGTGAAAATGAAGTAAAAAAAATGCCTAATGTGTGGCAATCTGAATCTTACAGTTAGAACTAACACATAAAAATTAAAGGAAAACAAAACCCTTAAGAAATCTACCACCATAAAGCTTAAATATAAAATCCCAGCCAAAACAAATTTTAGCTATGGATGTATTCCTGAATCTAAGTTTTACAATAAAAACATTAAGAGGTCACTAAGTGTAGAGTCATGCTCTGGTGATCTCCTGAGCACTTTATACTGACCATCTATAGGCATGTATTTGATATGTATAATTCATCAGCTTTTATTGAACAAGATGATGACACTAACCCAGCCAGGAGGAAAAAAAGATCATTCAGACAAATGGGGCAATTACACGGTAACTTCACACAAAACTAATAGGAATAAAAGATGTAGTTACAGATTTTTCACTACCCTTCTCCTTAAATCAGCATGATCAGTTATTCCCAGTAAATATGCCTGAGCAGGTCTCAACTCATTAGATTTCACAAAGTCTGCTCTACTTAGTTTTTAGCTGATGAAGTTATTAGGAGTGGGTAAAGGGATCCAGGACACAGCAAAAAGGATTTATTCTTCTTGGCACTCTGCTTGCCAGTCTGAAATGCTGGATTTAGCTGTCTGACTCAGGGCAATTATGAAGTACTCTTTCCAGTTCAGCTGTTGCCTCCCACATCTTCATCACCCCAAGATTCAAAGACAAGATGACTGACAGGGTGCAATAACTTGCAAGAAAGTTTACCAGCGTTATTAAAGTGGAAAAGGAAAATCTCTTATGGTCAATCAAGTGAGAAATCTGAGTCACTGAAGATAGACACCCCTTAACTCAATGGCTTCAGAAGCCAGCTTTACCTAACTTGGGAACTCCATAAAGAGCTGCTGAGAGTTACACAAAACGTCTCACTATATCTTAATCCCTTCCTCTGTTTTCTTTTATAGTCTGTTAAAAAGCTTTGTCTCAAAAAAACCCCTAGTGCTACTGCATCAAATAAAAGCAAAATAATACAGTTGACATTGAAGGGTAGCCTTTTGAATAAACTGATATTACCAAACGGTTGCTACTTGAAATGCTTACATCTGTTACGCTTACAGATTTTGTCTGTCCCTAAGTATATATTAATCCTTCATACATATAATCTTGTCATTTTTACATGCATGTATTATGCCTACTTTGACTAAATTGTCATGCAACTGACATGATGTTATACCTGACATTAATTTCTCCATTAAGGACTCCGTTAATAATGGACAAAATAGAAGATACAAACCTAAATCATAAAATACTGTGAGCAGATTCTTCTGGGATTTACAGACTACTTTATATTTCAATATAAAAAAAGCATGTAAGTAAATATTTTTATTTCCTGACGATCTGCTGGTTGCAGAGTATCAGACCAGATCTACATCCTGATCCATATGGACCATAAGGCAAATACTTTTCACAAAACTTTTTAGTTATACTGATGAACAGCACCTTGCCAAGGCTTATCTTCTCCTTCCAACTGTGCCAACAACTCAGTCTGGAGGTACAAATCACAAAGGACGAAAACGTTAAGACAGAGACAAGATGAACAGGAAACCAAAACTTCTGCCCAAACTGGCAATGAAGTAGCTTCTGAAAATTCATCCTTACCTTCCTGCACATTTACTCCAACGAAAACTAGCTATGTACAAACTTGCTCTGATAACAGAATAAAACAAAGAGAAATAGCCTCCAAAGAGTAAGTAGCATTTTGCAGGAGAAAAAAAAAAACAAAACAAAAAAAACCACACAGCCAAACAAGATATTGAAAGATTTTGAAAAGTATGTAAGTATGTTAAAAAAAGCACTCAACAACTATTTTTACTAATCTCACAACAGCAAAACTGGTAATACTGTCAAATGGGAGAAAACAGATTGCATATGGAAAACTTGTTTTTCTATGCACTGTGGAGACCTGCCAATCCTCTCCTTTCCCAGCCAACCATGAATTTTGGCCATCAGTCTAAATTCTTCACACAAATTCCTGGCACTGGTACATAAATGCTGAATTTTCCAAGGTGGTTATACGCATTTAAAAATTAATTTCAGTTTTCTAAAATTTACCAGTAATTCACTCTGCCCCCACAGCAACTCAACGTGATGTAATTTATCTCATTTTTAAAGTCAGGCTTATCATCAGTATACCTAAGCATACTTTTCACTTTAGTTACTGCTGAAAATGCATGAATACATTTTGAGGTTTAAGTTTGTTCAGGAGTGTAACTCTCACTAAAGACACAGTGGTGGACCATTAAACAGACATTTGGCATCGCTCTACAAAAAAACCTGAATGAGTCATCAAAGAAAGAAAACTACAACCTCATGAAAGTATGTAGTACATATATATCTCAGGAAGATATTTTTTTTGCAGTGTTAAGTAGTTGTTTGTTATGCAGAGAAGCAAGAAAAAAGGACAGTAAAATGCAATAACGCTAGCTGAAGCCAACAACGAAGCTCAAACAGGCAGGATTCAATTTTTTTTGAGTTCCAACAGGAGGTAGATTTAGACAATAATGTGTATTTCACACAGAAAACCATACCAAATCATTTAGTGGATATTTATATAGGGAAAAAGATACAAAAAGCAAAAGGGAAGGCTTCATCAGGAAAAAAAAAAAAAAAGAAAATACTTCACAAGTAATTCCTCAGGCAAGGACATGCTATTTGAACCAATAAATTGAAAACAAGCAGCCTTCTCTGTTGAATGTTGATACTGTTGCTGACAAATGATTTTGTAATGACAGATTGCCGGAATCTACAGCTCCTATTAATGATCAGCTCCATGGAAAAATTAACAACTGTCATATACAAACAGCATAAGAATGTTTTCAAAACAAGTTATCTTTTTTAAAAAAAGGTAATATTTTTTCTGGATGATCACAGTACAGCCAAATGGAACATTCATCACCTTTCAGTAGATGGGTAAGACATGTTCCTGCTCAATTCGCAGCAGTACTGTTGAGATGTTTTCTACCGTGACACAAGGGGTATGATTTGTTTCCATTCCCTTCTCTCCCCTATTATTCACATAAGCTTCAGTAGTGGTGGGAACGAGAACGCAGGAAGCCACGCAGTGCTGCATATGACATAACAGAAGACTTCCAAATACAAAACCTGCGAGTTCAAGCCTTATGACACTTAGGGAAAGAACACTGGTAAGTCCAGCACACTATTCATACACATTTTACTAACTGATACTTCAGAAAGACAAAGGATTATAATAAAAGAAGTATGCAGAAGTTAAATAATCACATATTGTTAAAACCAAAAAGATGGTAATTTGTAGTAGGCGGCTTTTGAAATTACTTTTATCATGAAGAATATGCAAGGGTCATGCTGCAGCAAGCAAGTTGTTTTGTCCTCACTGATACTATTACAGACACCAGGACACTTATTCCTGTTTAATCCAAAATCACCAGCATACAAGCAGCAGAATCTCCGACTTATTTTCACTCAGTGATTTCTAAACAGCAAATAATTTTGCCTTACTCAAGACAACCTCTATGCTCTGACAGTGAGAAAACTTTCATTCTAGGGACAAAGACCCAAGATATGGAGAAAGTCTCTGTCACACGATGTGTTTACACCAACACTGATGAATTTCTGCTTTCAAGTCACTTCTCAGTCTACTTATTCAGTAAAATATATAAATGCCGTCATTTTTATGAGAACGTCTTACATCTTAATTTATGTGACATATGTAAAAGGTAATTCCCTGCTGAATGATAAAATTACTTAGTTCAGTAATAAAATAAAAAAAAAGGAAATTTTCTACTCAACTAGCCTCACACACATGAATCAGAATGCAGGAAGTGAAGACTTCCCAATTCAAACTGCATCAAAGAAACTTCCCAGTTGTATTTTAACACTAACACTTCTGAATTAGTACAAATGACAATACAGTTTGTTTAGTTGGGCAATAAACACAGGCAGTCAGTTATTGTACCAGTGCTCTGCTCACCTTGTGCGTTTTGCTGTATGTGTACAAATAGGCCAATCTATAGAGACTCTTGTAGTGCTGGGGAAAGCGGCTGAGACACAAACAGAAGGCAGCAATACACTGCTCCGTCAGGAACTTCCGCTGTTCTTCAAGGTCTGCCGGGAGACCGTGAGGAAATTCAGACACATCTCCACAAGGTTCAGCTTTCTTTTTGCAGTCCCACTGTGAGGGTGGGGGGATTGCAGCTTTGATGGGATTGCCAGAAGCAGACTGAGGATCCACCAGGATTTTTTGGCCAGTAGGCTCAGCAGGATGGTAAGATTCTGAGCTTTCCAGCAGCTCTTCTGATTTTCCTGTGACTGGAACATTAAGAGAAGACAAAAGTGACACTGAAAATTATGGAACATACAAACTTAAATACAACAAATGGTAACCCTTTTACTCATTAAAGCATAACCAGAATTATTCAGTGGTTCCTCAAAAAAGTATGACTATTCCTGATGTTTAATCAATAAGTTCTCTTCAGGTTATGAATAAACAGAACCACACACTGATCTCTCCGTTGTTCTTATTCGGGATTTTCCCTGAGCAATAGTAAGAATGCAGTACATCTTACACAATGCAGGATTTTATACACTATTGGAAGATGGGGGAGGAAAGGGGACAACAACATAATAAAAGCATAAATTCAGTAAAATTCTATTGCAAAGAAAAGAAGAAAGAACAGAAAATTAAAGTCATCCTGCCAAGTGACATATATTATTCTTAACAATCTACCTACAATGCAATTCCAGAAGAAAATTTAGGTTCAGACAGAAGGATTAGCAGCAGCTAACCTGGCCTTCTGTATAATGTAGACCTACAGTTCCATCCAAATATTTTCACAATTAACTTGGTAATTCGTAGTTCAATTGACCCATCTTTTCTTGAAGGATACAAAAATCTTACTTCAGAAGACATAAGTAACAGTGGGAACTTCCACATTTCCTGTTAGCTAGTCCTTATTGCTGAAAACATGCATGCTGCATGCAGATTACTTTTCTTAACTTTGATGTTTAGATACGGAAGTTTACCGTGTCTTTGTCTTTGTGGGAATAAAGAGCCTCTTACATTAGATCTTATCTCCTTGCAGGCTAGAGATATGCTAAAGTATCCTTCATCCTCAAGCATGAAACTGCTTCTTTTTCTCCGATAAAGCTGAACTTTGAGTCAAACACTTTCCAGAACAGAAATTTTTCAAAAATTGCTTACATAATCTACATATCCATTATAATTTTACTCTACAGACAGCTTTATAGAAAAATACACTTGTTCTAATAAATGTCGGCAATATAAGAATGCATTCATAGAATCATAGAGTCATTTGGACTGGAAGAGACCTTTAAGATCATCAAGTCCAATCGTTAACGCAGCACTGCCAAGGTACCACTGAACCATGCCCCCCCCAGTCTTTCTGACAGACAACAAATGACAATAACACAACTCACTGCAAACCTGATAAAGAGCCATGTCTTTAGTCTGATACCCAAAAGGTTACTGAATTTAGTGATGATGTAAGTATTATTTTACAAAACTAGGAGCTGGCATCTATTTCATCATGTTGATGCAGACATCACCACAGACTTCCCTGGCTTAGGCAAGACTGAAGTAAAATATTCTTAAAAACAAGAAACCAAGCTATTCCGAGTCTGCAAACAAAAAATGACTAGTTGGCAGTTGTTCCTAGTGGAATCAGTGAAGTGAATCAGGGCTATCCACATGCCACGGTTTCTGGATCTATGAAACTGGAAAAGACTAAACTGGCAAAAAAGACTTAACATCCCACAAAGGGCCACAGCCTGGAAAGGTGGGCAAAATTTATACGTTGGTCTTATTTGTCTTTCCCTGATGAAGCCCAGTGTCTCTATCTGCTGCCACATCCAACTGTGCAAACATCAGATAAAGGGAAATTCCAGCTAGTAGATTTTGAAACAATTTTTCCAGTGGAATACAGAACACTTAGTACTATTGCATACGGAAAAATTTGGTAGAGAGCAATTCCACTTCTCCACTAAGTAAAGTATCCAATGGAACAAAACATATAATTCCACTGTTTGTGCTCTTCTGTGTACTGAATATCAATCTGCTACTGGGCCAGAACAAAAAGGCCATCCATACCTGGGGAAAAGAAAAAATATTTTGTTTGAGATCATCTTCAAACAACTACTCCTTAAATTATTTTGAGATTTGAAACACTGAATAAAGAGTAAATAATAACCTAACAGAAGGCAAGCTAGTCAAAGGGCCACTACAGACAGCAGATTATCATCACTCTTTTCTTTGTAAGGTTTAACAGGTAGCACAAATTGGGATGACGGCCACCTAAGCAAAGCACAGTTCTGATTTTAAGCTACACATACATGCAGTAGTAACGCAAGTTAAAATTCTCAGTCACAGTGCAGCGTATTTCAGGGTTTCTGAGTGCCAGAAGAAACATTTTTATGAGAATATAACAGCTGACATTATCTATTAAATCGGGCATACTCTTTTCCTCTGTAGATCCCAGGGTCTCTTTGCCGGGCATCAGTGTATCAGCACAGGCAGTAGAAATCCGCTTCTCTGTGTAAGTCTTCCTCGGGCTGTCTTGAGAACTGGCAGGCTCATTAAACATATCCTGTGTGGAACTGGAGTCAGACAGCACTGCTGCAGTGCTATCCTGACTCCGCTCTGCAAAAGAGATAAAGAAGGAATGCACCTTTTCATACTCACCAAGCTGTTACTTGCATCTTGGTAACAGCATCATAAAACTGCAGCCACTCTGCAAACCTCTTATAAGTGCAATATAGGATCCTTAACAGCCACTAATTCTGTTATCTAGAAGTATTTATTTTCTTTTGTTGTCTACTTCAACTTATCATTTTCATCTCACCTCTTCGTGCTAAGACATTAAAACCTCAGTCTTCTCTCACTAGGCATTATTTAACACTAATATAATAGAGAGCTCCCTGCCCCACCACGTTTCTTCCTAGAATATAAGCCTGGAATTTGATTCAAAAGCAATGATGCTCAACTTCTGAAAGCAGTTAGGCTGAGGACTCGTATTTCAGCTTGTATGGTCCTATAAAATTTCCTGGTCTTATTGTGCCATTTACCTTGGAAAGCACACAATATAATTTTGAATCTGACACAAGCAAAGCCTGACTGATAAAAGAAACCCATGAACAACTATATGAGTAAAAATTACTTGTGAAGGACGGAAACATCAGTATGGTTAAGAGGGCAAAGACTTACAGGAGGGATCAGTGATGCCATCCATCCTGCAGGTATTAGATGCTGATCACCAAGTGTTCTGCAAGGCGATTTGATATGGCAAATAAACAATCCATCAAAGAACTAGGTCTAGAATAGATAGGGAAACTCCTCAACTTCAAGGAAGCAGACAGAAGAAGTGACTTTGCCTTGACATAGTGGAGCGGTGAGTGTTGGCTGCTGAGTACATTACAGTCACAACTAAGTTGTTAATCTGTTGATAGCTGTTAAAGTACAACTTTTTCTGTGCTGTATCATGGGGGATAAAATTCACACCTCAGAACAAACAGGCAAGTGAAGACCTTCCACCCATATCTGAAACTTGTCTGATATAACCCAAGTTCTTCTACACCAAGGGTTATCAGAGGCGACCCTGCATGACTAAAAAATGCAGCTCAATATCTCCAACAGAAGGATGTATGCTTATTCCCACTGAGATGGGAAAACAGCGTTTCTCTGTAATATTGTGCCAACTTAATTCAGTGTCCAACAAAAAATTCCAATACAGGCAACTCTCCCTAAATCTGTAGCCCAAAAGATTCATCTCCAGTTTTTGCTTAAGATACAGGAATAGCTTAACCAATAGGCATGTTATATCCGTTGTCTCCGTAGTTCCACTGCATTCTTATTTTCATTAATTTTCTTGATAAGATCAAGGAAGAAAATTAAAAAAGCAAAAGCCCTTGCTTTGAGATGAGCTGATAATTTAATTAAATTTCTCTGTTCCATCTGAAATGCACTTGTTCAGGAGAGAGCTAAGGGCCTCCTATGAATTTATTTTATCAAGATAAATCCCTCTGCAGACCTTCAGCTTGCAGACCAGGTTCTGCTTATTAGGATTCCAACAAATTTAAACCAAATTTGATGCACTCTGTAGGCTTTTCACCACCACACAAAGAAAACCTTCCCTTTCGGTGAACAGATCTTAATAAAACTGTATCTTGTGAAAAGAATGGGGGAACAGTATTTGCTTCCTAATTGGAAGCTATACAGCTGGTTAATGATGACAAGTTTTTTACAGAAAGAATATAATTAGAAAGAATGGGAACAGAAGAATTCTGAAGAGAGGTCAGTCAAGCTTTAAATGACTCATTTATAAAGCTTTAATAACCTTCTGTGGTATATATGACACTATTGAACTCCCAGTTGGCATCAGGAAAAACATTTACAGTAGCTCCCCTGATATTTTTTTAAAGGAAGTTTCTGCATCTGTGGCAGAAGCTGAATTACTCATCTAGGGAAGAACAAAATAAATAGCAAACATCTAAATGTTGTCATGAGCCTGGAGGTCAGTTCTGATGCGTGGGTTATGACAGATGAAGCATCAGAATGCAAATCAAGAATTGCTGGACCAATATGTGACAGTGATATCAGATCACTAGGAAATGACACAAACTTCTCAGCATGCAAAGACAGACAATGATTTAGCATGTTAAATTTCAAATGTATGCATGACAGGGAAGCTTTTCCCTATGGGGAACAAATGTAAGTATCTCCTTACAATTAGCTAGCTATTTTGATTTGAATTTCACTCTGAAATGAGTATAGGTCTGGGTATGCATGTTCACTCTCCTTTCAATACACTAACTACATTAAAAAGATAGTGTTAGTGATATTAACACAGGGCTCCCTAATTACTGAAAAAAAGAGGAAGACTACTATTGAGACATCTTCCAATTATTTTAGATACTTCTTGAATGCAGTGGATGCTTTCAAATTAAGTGGACCTGATGAAAAACACTGGAGTATTTCAGAAATTAACAGCAGCCACTAGTTATTAATATTAATTTCTCAGAAGTCACAGAGGACAGGTAAAGTTCCAGGGAATGGAAAATATAGTATAGTACCTATCTTTACAGAAGAGATCAAAGTTATTAGCCAGCTGGCCTTCATTTTCCACAGAATTACTCAAGCATAAATAAATAAATCTATCTATAAACATCTAAAAGATAACAAGATCAGCAGTAGAAAATGTGTGTGTATCTCAGCACACATATACACATGGGTCTGTAAAGAATTAGTCAGTCTCAAACCAGAACTGGCCAAAGTGTCATACGATTGAAAAAGCAATTCAGCAAACTAGCACACTTGAATATATAATCAGTAACTTAGCAGAAAAAAACACATAAGAGTCTTCCTGTTCTACTGAGCACTAATGAAAATTAAGCTTAATTATGGTGTCTGTACGTGGGACATGCATTTTAAAAAATATCCCAAATAACTAGAATTAATTCAGAGGAGAGGAGAAAAAATGATGAGACTTTAGAGATGGCGTATACAAAAAACTTTGGGAGAATTGAGCTTATTTATCTTCAAAAAGATGAGGGAGAATTTCCAAACACATACAATCAATCAAAATAAAAATACAATAATTGCTCTTCATACTTACTAAGTACAGAGCAAGAGGCAATAGGTTTTACATACGGCAAGAAAATAGCTTTTTTATTTTCCTCCCAATTTTTAGTTTAACTGTTACATACAGTTAAAAAATCGCATAGAGAACTTACGGGATCACTGGAGATTTTCAAGGACAGACAGACAAATAGCTATTGTTAGGTTACCCAAGACATACCTTAACATAATAAAAAAACCCTCAGTCAATACCTAAATGCTGCCGTATATAACGTAGAACTCGTGGCAACTACTTCAAGTCCCATCCTAACTCTGTTTTAAATAAATATTTTTCATCCATGAAAGTACTATGCTCTTGCAACCTAAGTCAGAAATATATCATATATATATAGACTAGATAGCACATATTTTTATGTTGTGTTTTTCATTGCATTATAAAGCTTTTCCTTCATATGATAAACTGACTATAGTTGAGCCAGTCATTAGTATAACTCAACTTAGATGCAGCTTGAGAGACGTGACAATTAATTCCAAATTCCCAATAGCTATCGAGACCTGTCCTTTTGAAAGGTGCAAATCCAAAGAGAACACCAGTGCTTTTTAATAATTTTTGCTATAAAGATGATTTAATGCAAGTCAGAGCAATTTAAGAGTTAAAAAATTACTGGGTTTTATATTTTGTTTACCTAAGGTATTTTCTTAGTTCCTCCATCTGGCAATAGCAAAAGGGCAAGCTTTTCTAAAATGCTAAAGTGATCCCTCAGTTACAAGCAAATGATAAATCAAGGACTAAATATTCTTTTGAGGTCCCTTCCTGTAAAGTGTCCTATTATTACAAAAGCTAAGATAAAAATACAACTGGGTATTAATGTCCCCAAATTATTATCTATAGTGGAAATAAAGAGAATAGGGGGAAAAGATCTACTAACCTGTGCATAAGCAACTGCAACAAAATCCCTATTAAAAATATGTCCTGATATCAGATTCTCTCTTTGGTATTATATTTTGTTCCATTTCTTTGCTGCATCACTTCTAAGTTTTAGGAAGAGTTCAAACAACCTGATAAGCTAAAATCTGTATTTGATATAAAGTTAAGTATTTTATGCTAATTTGTAAATATAAAAGAAATGGCACTTGAAAGCAAATTATTTTTTGTGTGCTCATTCCTCATAATGTACTCAACTTCTGACATTTCAGGGATTTCTATTGCAGACCGTATCACCTACTCTGTCAACAGGTGAACAAGAACAGAGACAGACAGAAGATGTAAAAAGGCCAAAAGGAAGAATCTTGTTAACTTTCAAATATATTGTTTTTAAAATATTAATTATTATTGAAAATATGCCACACTGGAAAGAATGAATTTGTATGTTCACCTGTACTGCCAAGACCTTTATTGTATCACAGTGAAATACAATAAAGTGAGACAGTCATTTGAATAATTAAGTAACTGTCATAACTGAAACATGTCTGTCTTCAGTAGCAGAAAAAGATCTGTAGTTCGCTTGACTTAATTCATTGCTAAGAGCATTTTAAGACTAACTGAATCTTGAATGAAATAGTTTTACTGGGTCGACTTCAAAAAACCCTATTCCACACTATTCCTCCACACCAGAGAAAGCCATTGGCATGTCATTATCACTGTGTCATTAGCATTCAGGCACAACACCTGCATGCTTACCAATTCATAGTAAAAAGCTGTGTTAAACTTTGGAGAATCTAACTATTTATTTATGTCTAACTAAATCTGACTATGTAATTTTAAAATGCAACAGGGAAAAAAAAAGGCTCAATGCTTCACTAGCCATTACTCTGTGCCAGCATTCTCCCTGCTGTGGTTTGGGCTGGGCTGGCCACTAAAATGAAGAGGTGCTCTTTTACTTCTCTCCCCTTTGGATGGACCATAAGCCCTGTGGACCAAAAAAGCTTTGTTACCGAAACTATGTCCACCCACAGGGCTGAAGGAGAGAAGAAATAGACAGCGTTGAAGTGTCAGTGACCTGAACTAGACATACGATCCTAATGACAGAGCTCTTACAGCTAATTATGCTCACCAGGTAACACCTCTCATGGTACAAGCTTACATTATTTATCTCAGGGGAGCTGAAGTACAGCTTCTTGGTGCCAGTATGAGTGAGGTATTTCGTCTTTGTCAATTAATCATTGTGCAGCTCAAGTAATAGTGTTGTCTGCCCTCCATCCTTTGAAACTTTTTGGAAATTAAAAGACAACTGAAACGACTACATGTGGGATTAGGTAACAGGTTCAGAGAGCCAACAGGGTATAACTCACTTTTTCCAAACAATAACTTTTTCTGTCTTAAATATCTGAAGGAAAACAGATGCCCACTTAGTCCTAGAAGGTATTTGAAATGTGATAAACAATCAGCTACACGTCAAAGATCAGAAACAAGCGGCACAGAAAGCTCTTCCAAAGAGCTATATCCATATGCTAACTCAATTTACAGTAAAGAAAAATCCAGGCTGCATGATTCAGAGCTTATGAATAACCAACTATCTATTATTAAAAATAAAAATATTTGTCTCACACAATAAAGGTGTGCTGTGGATGCACACTCTCTCTGCCCTGCCTGCCTGGCACCCTATCTCCCCTCTTCTCTTTACTTGTATGTGTGAGCATTGTCCTGTATTGGCCTGTGGTCAGAAACATGACACATCACACAATTCTCATTCTCGAAACAGACTCCACCCATAACAGAAGACAACATTCAGATCTGTATCAAAAGGCACTTGCACATTAATAAAAAAAAACCCAAAACATATCCGGATATTTGCATGGGAGCAGATTAATTTCTTGAGGACAGCAAGTCCTCTGAATGTTTAAAGGGAGTTCTCTTATAAAATGAGTCAAAGATGAGAGCCTACGCATGAGTTTCGTGGGGTCTGCGCTGAACACTGAAGGTATTTCAGTTACTTGCAGTCCCATATCACTGTCCTTCTCTCTTCAAGTGCAGAGCAATGGAGTAGCACATCAATGTTCCATTTATTTAGTCAAATCCGTTTAACAATCTCACACTAAATGGCAGTGTGATACCTTTCCTAATCAGAAAGAGGTTAAATTGGGGAAAGGTAAAAATGGAGCACACTGCAATAAACTGGATCTGATTCATTATTCACGTAGCCCAGTATGCATGAACACCCAGTACCACGTGCCAGAAAAGGGTATGAACTGCAGGCCAAAAAGATTTCATTTTAAACTGATGGAGAGAAAGAATTTTGAAGAGTAAGATTTTAATGTTCCAAAATGCAACTTGGAGATTCTTTTTATGCACTGAAATATCCACTCCATCTTAGAAGCTTATTGACTTTGGCATGAATGACAACCTGGTGCAGAAAGTTTCTCAGAGATCACCTTTGTCTCATCAGGATGTTGAGAACCCCCATTTACAAAAAAACTGTGCATCTTCATAGCATTTGCAGGATTACAGACCGACAAACTACGTGAGACTTCTCCCACCGCATGAAGCAAGTAGCCTTTCCCAGTGAGCTTATCATGCAGGTTCTGCCAATTATTAAAAGCAAGCCGTGACAGGTAAAAGCAGGAAGAGAATGCCTGGGGAACAGAGATTTGTATAAAGGTTAGAGGCAGCACGGGCAATATTGGTCGCAAAAGCAATCAGGCAAAGACAAACACAAAAAAGGACAATCACATCTAACTACACACAACATACTACATGGCGTGGATGAAGACTTAAACAATAGGACTTTTTAACACTGCAGTAACAATGGTGTCTGAATATATCATCTGCATACCACCACAACAATTCTGAAATGACTAACAACACAACAAAGGTATATTATAGCAAAAAAGGACCTCGCAACAATCTCCCAGTCCACGTTCTGGGAAACAGATGTCTCATTCCGATTGTGGGGTTTTTTTTAAATTTTAATACTATAACTGCCTCCTGAACTAACTTTAATGTCTAAATAATTGGTCTTTACTGACTACCTACATCCAGCCTGTATAAAGAAGGACAATGAGCACATCTGATTGGGTACCTAACACTGGCCGTTTAGCTGCATAGGTGTGGTGACATCCCAGGTAATGATAGTCCCTACTGAATTCCTGTTTATTCTTGCTTCCTACTTTGCTCTTGGAAAAGAGAAAAAGAGTCTAAACCTCAGGCTTCTACTATCCTTTTCATTTTGGAGGGTTATAAAACAAGTTTATAAAGTTTTAATTTTGGAGGGCTATAAAACAGCAACAGGCAGGGGTGATGACAGGGAAGACAGGATTAACAGAAGGAAGGGAAAGATGTTGCTGTATGGAAGGACAAGAAAAAAGAGAGGAAGCTGCCTATTTTACACACATGACAGCAGCGAGTCAGCCAGCAAACAACAGCTGCCACTCAGCAATACTTCTGTCTCCTGGAAGGAGATATATGCGAGCAGCTGCCATGACGAAAAAGTTTAATTACTTTACAAGCTGTATTTACTGGTTCCTTTCTCCCATTTCCATTAAATATATGACTTAAAACTAAGACCAGCATCCACTGGATATATAGCTTTTCAATGCACTCAACTTTCAAGTTTCACCAGCAAAACATGCAGGAGAGCTACAGAACTATAATGGCACATTTAGATATAATGTATCTGAATTAAGTCTACCCTTACAGCTTTACCTATCTATAGACTTCTAAATTACTAGAAGAAACAGGGCTCAGAAGGAATCACAGGAGTTCCTCTAGTCCATTCCTTCTTCCATCAGGACAAATTACATCTCCATCATTCCTGGCACATGGTCGTACTGCCACTTTTGAAAGACTTCCAGTGCTGATGTGTTGCAGTCATATCATTGAGCCAAAAAAAAGTGGGGATGGTATTTCCTAGTACTATGCTAACACTATTTTCTAATATCCAGAACGAAAATGCAATTTAAGTCTAATGTCATCTGTCCCATGGACACAGAAATCCTGGGGTTTGCCTCTAACTCTTTTTACAGCCTTCGACACTATTTATGTTACAGTGCTGTCATGTCTCCCCTTAGTCTGCTCCTCCCTCAACAAACCATCCTGATTCCTTCTTTCTTTCCTCACAGGTCATGTTTTCTTGAAGCATAACACAGATGTGGTTAAAAGAGGTCTCACAGGTCAGCAGTGCCAGGGATCCCAACTTGCATATTTGCTTGGGGTAACATATGAAGAGAAGTTTGCAGGTAAAGCTCTTATTTAGTTTATGTCAATGTACGATCAACAATATTGATACAAGAATTAGAGTAAATAAAGAGGATTATCAGGCCTCAGAAAGAATATATATCTGCATTGAATTTAGGCCAAATTATTCGTTCTGTGAACAACAATATAGAGAGTTTCGTTTGCTGTCAGAATGGTAAAAAGAAATAATCTAAAGAGTAGTCAAATGATGGATATTTTCTTGCTATTTTTAGGAACAGTACAATGGAAATGCAGGTATGAGTTTTCTTCAGTGATGCGACTACGTGTAGGCTGTCAAGAGCATTTTACTTCAAAAATATATATTTTAGTACAAGTAAAATGCAAATGCATGCAGAGGAGCACAGTACACGTAATATAAAAGTGGAAGACTTCTGAGCATTGCTCAGCCTGTTAGGTCTCCTTCCATCTCTAACAGCCCCAAGGCAAACAGTTCCGTTTCCTGGGGCTCTTCAATATGCTGTCTGCAGTTTAGTTGTGCCAGCAGCTAACAAAACATTACGAACGATCCAGTACTCAGCCATTCCACTTCTCACAGTTACACACAGCCTTCCTAAAAATCATCCGAACTCCTCTTCCTTCAACTGCTGACACTTTGAACTGTTTTGAGAGCAGCAAAGCTTAGCCCCAGCTAGGCTAAGACAGCACACTCCAAAACTGCTGCTTCAGCCCCGGCAGAGATAGATGTTCCTCAGTTGGACCTTCAGGCCTTGTGAAGCAGCCAACCTTGTCCCATCGGGCACTTAGCACGTCACAGCCCATAGCATCGTACTTGGAGTGAATGTACTAACACCAGATACTGCATTATTTATCTACCTTATGTACCTCCTGGGAACATTTCAACAGTCTTCAGGACCAAAGCAGACGTAGTCTTAGGCAGAACTGGGAAAACGGGGAACTGGGAAATTCTCACAGGGAATATTATTTAGGATATATTTAAATATTTGCTCCCTTGTGTTTGCTGTGTCAAAAGACATGAGAAGAGCCTGATCGCTACCTAACCCATTCACACTACGTATGATATCAAAACGGTCCCATGAATCCCTCCTGACTGAAATGTGAACAAGAATAGTGACCATTTCTCCATTCAATTTAGTGAAAGAGATGAAGGATCTTCTGTCATTTTCACCATGAATAATTTGTTGAGGAAAAGGAATAAATTCACCTTGCAGAGTTTCCAGGCCTATAAATATTTGTTTCAAAACTACGCCAACAAAACTATTTACAAATGACTGTTCTTCAGAAAATGACAATAGGAAGAAGCCCACCCTCCAAAAATAAATTCATATCAAGTACAGTGTTTCTGTGGGGCCTATCACACTCTCCCAGCACTAAGCTATACATTGCAGATATTTTACTCCTCCTTCTTGTAGATCCAGATGGATAAACAAATGGCCAGAAGCATAGAACCAGAATAAAATTCCTAGCCAAATAATAATGTCAGGTTACTTGAATAGAAACTTAATTTCTACTACACATGCATATTGCAAAATCTTCAATAACACTGTGAAACTACCCTACCTTCTTCATTTATAAGCCAATTATTTATGTTATCACTTTATAGTCTACAGAGATGAGCTGCTTATCAGTCACTGTAAATGATAAAGAAAAATTAAAAGATGAAGTCTACTGGACTGTCATGCAAATCACTTCGTGCCGATACACAATATATTCAAAATAGTTGCCATCTGCCTCCTCCAAAAAAGGATAATACTGTTTTGTTTTACCTTTTTAACACTTTGTTTCAGCCACAGTTCAAATTTTCACCTCATCATTTCACACAGGCATTGAAATAGTGTCCAGTTTTCTAAAGACTGAACTCACATTTTTCCTAATAAGCTCAGACAGACATTTAGCTCGAGAAAATAAAAAAAAAAAATAAATAAAAAAAATCACTGAAAATTCAGTTAGCTATAAACTCCTCCTATCGACATTCCCATTTTGACTAAGTGACAGGTGGCAGGTGACAACTTTGAATTTTATATTTAAAGCTCTGACTGTACATTGATTCTATTTAAAGCACTGAATTTATAGAAGTAATTAGCTTCAATATTGCCCGTGATACCACAGACCCATCACCCTCCTTGAAATGAGCAGTTTGATCATTCCTGGTCAAACCCCCCATGATTAGAGCACCTCCCTGTGCTGCCAGTATTGAGAACAGGGACTGTACCGTCCGGCGTTGCCTGCTGACGGGGTTTTTTACATTTGACGTAATCGTGGTCAACTGGAGTGGCTGTGTAAGGTGGGGATGTCAGACCTGGACCGGAGGATGAGGGGAGGGAAGTCCCAGGGCCTGGCACTGTTCCGGCTGAAGAGTGAGAGTCTTCATCAATCATGCAAGCTTTTTCCCTTGGAGGGGCAAGAACAAAAAAAAAAAAGAAAGAAAGAAAAAAAAAAAGTTTTAATACAGTAGGGACTTGCACAAAGAACGAATGGAGACTAAATGTTCTTATGACATTTTTCAATACAATCAAATCTTACAAGCAAATTCTAAAAGATGGACTTTTAGTACAGGTTATATTCCTCCCTTGTCAATAGTCAATAGTAAAATTACTTCTTAAAACTTATTACTTGTAATTTGTCTCATTGACAGCTACAAAATAAAGAATAAGTCTTTTATCCTTTAAAATAAAGGCCATTTGCCTTTGCACTTGTTAATAGTTGAATAAAAACAATAGGTTTATCAATAAATAAAAACAGCGGCTTCAAAATGGATCACAAGGTCAAAATTTCTCTATTTTGTTCCCTTTCCATCTACACTGTGCCAATTAATGAGAAGACCTCAAAGTAGCATATAAATCTTACAGCTTGTGATACCCAAAAACTGCAAATATTAGAACTCATTCCAATCGCTTTGTTTTGTTTGTTTCTTTCAGCTTCATTTTAATAATTTACTATACAGTAGTTTACGCTTCCAGAAGACACTCCCGGAAATTAGCACTCACTTTTCTGCAACTTTTGGGGTGTTCTTCTCCTCACCCCTGGCAAATGGTCCCTCAGAAGCTTCTTTCATGAAACCAAGTAGTATCTCTGCATCTACTCCAGAGTCTGGTTTCCCCACAAGTTTCAAAATAGAAGCGTGAAGTCGAAAATATACCTAGAAAACACCAAAGTCCAATTGGTCAGTAGAGAATTTATAGCTCTGCAACCTACTACAAATACTGTCTTCCCTGTAGAATCTACAGCAGTTACTCTTATCTAAACTTACCTCAATAGGACTTTTCCTGCCTTTGGAAGTTGATGGTAAATGACAAGATCTGAACACCGGAAAAATTTTATAACTGCAACCTATGGATTACAACAATGAAAGCAGACCTGCTCCACTGGGAAGCAAATCACCACCAGGTGTGTTCTCGATCCAGTGCTTTTACCAGGCAACACAGTGAAAGCAAAGGTGTTATGAGGTGCTATGACTGCTATTCCAACTCACACATGAACTTGTGCTTTCATAGATAGGAGATGCTCCTGAAGCCTATCTGTGTTTCATTTTGAGCAAAACTAACAAACTGTGTGTAACAAACTCTGTAACAAAATTTCTGCCTCTCTGTCCAACATAGACTGTATCCACAAACCATCTTTTAGACAAAACCAAACCAAGTAACAGGCTCCACTTCATTCTCCAAGTTAGCCTGTAAATGTTCCCAGATGCAGAACACCATGTACACGTGCCTAATTATATAAACTAATAATGGATGTTCCATTATCTGTAGAGAACAAGGCTTTTGAGCTTATATGTTTAACTTTCTTTACCTCCAATGCTTCCATGGCAAGTTCTGGTGGATTATGGTAGTGAATTTTCTTCGGATATCGGGCAGCCTCCTCATGCAGGTAATGACCTGCCTGTTTGTAATGAAGCAGATAGACAACAGGAGGCTGTTTCTGCTTCTCTGCGATCTTTCCCAGCATGTAGTGAATAAGCCACTCCTCTTCATCACCATCTCCCTCACAGCGAGATGCTGACGTAAAACACAACTTGGCTGTCTCCAACATACTGTCTCGACGCTCTTCCATCTGTGATCGAACAAAGTGTCGAGAATGCATGAATTCACTGTGGATGGGATGAAAAATTCTAAAAATACACTCCTGCAAATAGAATTGCATAAACAACGTACATACATTATTTAAAACATTTTCAAAACTAAATTCTCAGAGCATATCCAAAAAATACATCCTGAAGACCCAAAAAAGTATTTATACATAGTTTTTTGTCCATTCCAGTAACTGCTGACACAAAGACCCAGAATGATGCAGTAAGACAGAAATGTAAGAACATGCATATAAATACAAATCTCAAAAACAACAAACCAATATACATGTCCTCAAAAAGCTTTTTTAGTGCTTCTTCAGCACTGTAATTAACTCTTAACAGAAAAAGAAAAATAATTATTTTGTTCTGCAACTAAAAGCTGCTACAGCCACTACGGACCACCATCCTTTGTGAAGATGCGGATTTCATCTGGTTTGCAGTGCATCTAATTTTGAATTGAATATGGCAAGAATACTTTTTTCTTTTCCCCCTAAAGAAATTAAAACCAGCAGCATAAATTAAGGTTAGCTGCCAAGAAAGTCACATAAAAAAAATAGGTCAAAAGATGCATTAATGTAATTTTCTCTCTTTGAAAAACAAGTTTATAAATTTAAATTGTTGGGCTATAACAGTGTCCTAAACACTTGCTGCACTTTAAGAACTATAACATAGCCTTTCGTCTCCTAAATATATTGTAAGGAGAAGACAATAATAAGGTTTTTATGTATGAGAAACACATTCCTGTAGGGATATAACCCTGGAAAGGGTATTATGTATTGTTCTAATTTATCTTTTATTATAATAGAGCTTTTCTTAGCAAATTACACCTTTTAAACACATCACTTGAAAAAAGGCAAGATTCAAGTAGGCCTGAAGAACCATTTTGATTTAATCAATAACTTCAGGTGGCTGCTCTGTATTGTGCCTTTTGTCTGATAACATGAAATAACTTCAGCATTATCCCTGGAATTCTTCAGCAAGTCCCTCATAGCCAAGAAGCTGCAAGGCGGTCAGACCAACCTTCCTACAGATCAAAGGCATAAGATGTTGTAACTTCATTTTCTGAGTAGTGAGTTTTGGAGCTCTTGGATGTTATTAACAAATAACCCTCAGAAAAAAAAAAAACACCTCTATTGTTAGTTGCAATTTCAAACATACAATTTAGTAAACCACTCGTTCTCTAATACACGTGCTTACATCAGGTGCATTTGACCAGAGGGTCAAACACTATTTAAGTGTCCATGGGAAGGGCAATGTTAATACCATTACAGAGGCAGCTCAGATTCAAGACCCATCACCTTGCTGGAAATATGTTCTTCTGGAAACAAACAATGTTCCCTATAACCATCTCTATAGTTCAAACACTAAAAGTTTCACAAAGTTTCACAGCAAATACTCAGGAGCTGCACTTGTTTTTTTGCATTCTGCTTCCCATTGTGGATCGTGTAACATTTTTAAGTCAGAATAGTTAAATCAGAACTAGAGTTCACCAGTCCAAAGATACTTTTCCCCTAGTAATTCTTATCACTGTCAGAGAATATTTGGAACCACTTGCTTTGGCTCAGCAATAAGCTTCCTAACATTTTCACCACCATCAAGCATAAAAAGTTAATGAATTCACAAGAAGTTTTTCTATGAAAATTCTATCAACCTCCTCATTTTGATCTATTGTTTGAGTACATAACCCAAAAATGTAGAAAAGGGGAGATGCCTTTAGATACAAAAGATGGCACATAGACATAGATATCAGAGTATTTCCTGATCTTTTCCCTATTTAAATATGTATACATTTCAACTTTTCCTAGAAACATTGTATGACATTTACAGAAAGGTAAGGTAAATATAATTTCCCTTTCCAGAAGGTTACAATAATTTTGTCTCACCTTCGAAAGATAATTCAAAGATCAGGCTCAAATTAATTTTACACGAGAAAGAAAAAACCCTTTAAATACTGCTTGACACTAGCAGCTTATATGAATGAGTATTAGAATTTGCAATATTACTAAGTAACCATACAGTGTAACATGTGCTATACAGCATGTAAGTATTTAATTTTAAAGGTCATTACATTAGAAAATTTAAAATATTTAAAAATTTCATACTGCCCTCAGTTAGATCCCACCTGCTGCACAACTTCAGGGGGGAGTTCTGATTTCCACTGCTTAAGCTGTCGGGATGCAAAAGAATGCAGGGCATAGGAAATAGTGCCGTATTCTATCCACAAGGAGAGATTAGAGCTGTCAATCTCCAGGGCTCTCTTGAAGCAATTCAAGACAGGAGTAGAGTGTTTCCAGATTGGGCCATCACTTTTCAATTCATTTGAGTTCAACTTATCTTGAATACGGCTTGCTCGAGCCAGAGCCATGCCAGCCCACGAATCAAACCTATGTAAGTAAGAACATAACACGTGAACAATTTCCCCCCTAAACATTACACTGAATGGCACAGACAGGATGGGTTTTGTTAAATCCACAACTTTCTCTTCCCTTCATCATACGTTCTCTCAAAACAGATTTCTGCATCTCCTCCTCCCCTTAGTGGAACAGAAGATGCACAGCCAAAATCATACCAATTTTATTACAAACGGTTTCCTAATCCAGCCCTGTCCCCAGTTGATTGTCACACGTGAAAAACACATGAAACAACAAGGTCTATTTGCCATGCAAAAATAGGACATATCTACTTCTAATGGTAGTGCTCCCATTGATTTCTTTCCTCAGTAACCAGGATGTCCTGTCCAAACATTGCAACCCTTTATTTGGGTCATCATCACCTTTATTTATATAGTAAGCCAGCAGACAGCCATCACGCCATTTTGTATTGTTGAATTAAACTGTGAATGGTCTTGCACAAAACCCAAAATGCATTCCTGTAAGAAAATTCTGATGAACAATAAAGATCACTTACTGAGGGGGCTGTTCAGGATTTGGTCCTGTGTTTATCAGATCATTGACAACACTGTCTGAAGAGTAGTTTCCGTATGCTATAACCTCACATTAACATCTGGCGTCAAAAGTTCTGGAATTTTTCAATTCTACTACAATTCTAATACCAAAGGAATAATCGTCATGTTCTCACATTTTTGCTTATAATTTCTTGCTGATTTCAACTGAAAACCTATTTCTGGGTTAAGTGACCTCAATAGTCAGATTCCCGAGGGGAATGGAGGGGGAACTG
Organism: Pedionomus torquatus; assembly: GCA_013398155.1. Taxonomy (NCBI): domain Eukaryota; kingdom Metazoa; phylum Chordata; class Aves; order Charadriiformes; family Pedionomidae; genus Pedionomus; species Pedionomus torquatus. The sequence goes on from VZRU01007848.1 coordinate 150,046, forward strand.
TAACACAGACATTTAAAGAATTAACATCTCATATGGCTGAATTATACTGTGCTACCACATGAAGCATCTACTGAGCAACAAAATGTCACACATTAAAGTAAAAATATATTCCACTCATTTTTTTAAATGAATTTCTGTTCTAAAGTATCAAAACTACAGAAAAATGTGGAGAGGGGATGGTAATTTCTTCATCGGGCTTCAAACAAAAGTCTTAGCAATCTGCTAATCACAGTTCCCAGACTGGAAGATTCAATAACATGAAGCTACAGCTATTTTCTCTGTAGATTTCACATATAAAATTGCTCTGTGCCTTCACTTTCCCTTTTGTCTCTGGTATGTGCCTGGATTTAGAAATAGTTTTCTTGTCTCAAGTCAATCAAACTAGGGGGTTTGTTGCTGACCCTGGTAAATCAACTTCAAGGAGAATTAAAAGGGTAGCCAACACCTAATATGCAAATCCTATTACTTAATCACTAAATGTAAAGGTTATTTATTTTTAGAAGACTGTAATTCAAAACATACCTTATTTTTAAGATGAGGGAGCTTAATTTTGGTGATATTTCAGTAAGTTGTAAATTACAAAGAAACAAGGTGTTTCGGTTAAGTACCACTTAAATACTTTCTTTGAGCTTGTATTCTGTTGCAGTTCTCTAGCAGCAAGATCAATAATTTTAGACAGAGGTCAGCCTAAACAGTTAATCCACTAAAGAATGCTATTTGTGTTACAGCTCTGCTATCAAACAGTGACATTTTTCATTCTTTGTCACGTATGAACCTGTCAAAAGAAAAAACTAAAAGGTGCGACAGGGAAATATTGTTTCAGACCTTGCCCTTCCCAGTTATTCTGGATTTTAATTTGTTAATTGAACTCCTGAAAAAAAAATTCTTTTGTTGTCTGCTTTTCAATACTGAAAGAAGTGAGAAGAATGAATGAAATGCAACAGGATTCAGTAATACCAACCTGTTTGGACAAATACAAATGTCATGCATGTAAAATTTAATGGCCTTGGACTGTTCTTTATTCTTGAAATGATAGTCTGCTAGAAGATAGTACAACTCAGTCACCACTGGTGGAGAATAGTCTGCACCATCTGGGAGAGATGGTGCCTGAAAACAAATTAAAAAAATAAAAATTAATATTAAATAAAATATTCATATTAATTCAGTTGCACACCTGCTTCTCCCTTATAGTGAAATTAGCCTTTTCATCACAGAATGTGAAAATATTCAATATGAAGACAGTGAAAGCATTCCACAGATACACAGAGCACTTACAAACACCGATGAACATTTCATACTGACTTCATATTAATCATTCATTATTATTATAAATCTACATTTTGCCATTCCAAGACTAAAAGCTTTTATGGCTTCATTCTTATTTCATTTAAATGCAATTACCTGAGGAAATCCAACATCATGGAATAAATCCTGAACCATCTCAAAGTCAACATAAAAATAACAATAATAATTTTTACTCCTTTCAGTTTTTCTTTTTAAAAGCAATTAATTATACCTTGCCGCATGTGCCTTCAATATAGGCAGATACAGTATCTAGGCTCAGCATCGGCTTATCTGTTCGAGGAACAATTGTAGCAGTCTTCTTCAAAAGGTTAGCCAAATCAGCAGAGACAGTACTGGTTTTGTAACTATCAAATTCCGGAAGAGTTTTAGGCTTAAAATATTCAAACATAAACAAAGCATCTTCCCATGTTAGATCAACCTGAAGGAGGAGGCAGATGAGAAGGGAAAAAAAATTATTTCAAATTCTAAAATTCAAAAGTATACTAATGATAAGTTTCTATGGCTTTTCTAGTTCACAAGAATACAGATAATACTCTAGTAGGAAATAAACTAAACCTCCCAAGAACAGAAAAAGTAAAGGTGCAATTAATTCATGCTGCTCACAAATATAACATACAGCTCACTGATTTAAAAGACTTAAGATACTGAGCTGTAACTTAAGTGTACATCACTGAAAAGACTCTATTTGCTTAAGAGTTGCTCAGGAAAGTTATTTATAAGTAAGAATCAGCTGGAAGCTTCCTGAGTGACACTGAGCTCATGGGTAAGAAATGGAGGAGAAAAAATTTATACCTTCAGATTTAAACTCAAGTAAGAAGAATAAATGAAATAGGAATCGGAAAAAAATCTGAGACTCAAAAATCTTCAACCTCTCTAGAGAAAGGTACTTTCAGAATCGATTCCTCATTTTCTCTTCCCTTTCTTTCTTGAAAAAAGTAAAAACCCCTAAAATGTACAGTTCTCTTCAGACTAAGTTCTCCTTTGTCGTTCACCTTATTCCTTACAGTAAATTTTGCTTTCTGTATTGAAAACGGTGAAGTCAAAAAAAAAAAAAAATCAATTGTCAATGATTTCAATAAAAACTTTTTGACCCAGAATTGCCCAACTGTAGTAGAGTTATTTGAGGGAGTGAGAGCACAGGGTAACTTATACTCCCTTATACCTCCCTTTTTCTTAGATATTCCTATTTTTTTATTATCTTGATTTTCTATGAGGTAAGTTTAAAAGGAGAATTCATAAATACTGAATGCGTAATAATATAACAGTATTTATGTATTTCAAAAGGTCTGTTCAAAAGAGACAGACAATTGTTTTGCTGGTTTGAAACTCTTCTTCATTTCTAATTGTAGGTTCATTTGCATTTGGTAAACACCAAAATCACCTGACATTTTAGAACCAAATCAGTGATGTTTCAAGGCAGAGGATTCCTGAGCTGTTTTTTCTGTCCATTCCTTAATGCTACAACCCTCTTCCCAAGGCACACCGCAGTTGTTGTTCTCCCAAACTGAACTGAATTTCACACATTTCTCATGAACAGCTACCAAATATTTACCATTGTGGACTTCAAAATAAGCTATAGTATAATTTACTTGCTTAATTGTTAACAGTGACATTTTTCACTTTCATAAACTGCAAGGCTGGCTGCTTAAGTTTTCTTCTCTCAAGCTGACTTTTTTTCTTTCTAATTTTCCTCAAACTCGAACTTCTTCTCTGTTGAAAACAGGAAAGTCATGGCTCAATAAAATTTGTCAATAGTTTCAAAATGGCAGACTACTGTGAACAAGACTTATTAGCATTTAATTTCAAATATCTCACCCTCTATAGTCATAAAGGCTTCCATACTTTTTAGTTTATTTTTTAGAATATGTAAAATCTGTAAGTTTTACAAGGAAATAAAAACAATCTTTCTCCAAAATATATTAAGGTACATTCAAATCAAACAAGGGTGTACCTTTTGTCACTTCAGAATGTTCCACTGACATGAAATAATACATATCTTACCTGCTGTACTGAATGTTCTTCCAGGTATCTTGCTTTGCTTTTTTTGCTAGGGAAACCATATAAACAATAAAAACACTGTTCCAAGGCTGTTTCCAGTTCTTCTTTGTATGGATGAGTATCTTCAGAAGTGGATGCTGCAAGTTCTTTTTGTAGTACCTGAACCTACAACACCACAAATTATCAATGAATAAGTCATCTGCAAGCTGAAGATCGCATTAAGCTCCTTAGTTGTCTGCAGGCAGACGATGAAAATGACATTAAGGAACTATACATATTTTCCCCCAATTACAACTAAATATAATTCATATTTCTGTAAACCAGTCTCATGCAAGTAATTTCAATAGCACCGTAACTGCAATAAAGGGCTCTTAATTTTTTTCTATGTTAATTCACAAACTCTTGTCTATAATCAATGAGACTAGATATCAGCTTAATGTTTCAGACTTAAGATCACGCAAATTTTTCCACTACACACCAAGTTGCTTCAGTGAATATAAACACTTTCCCAAACCTGTGACTAAGAAAAAGACACAGAAGAATTTCTCCCCTAATTCACATATGCCAGTTTCCTCTGTGTGGAAAAAGGGGGACGAAGAGGACTTTGCAGAGAAAGAAGGGACAGCGAATGGAAAGCTGGCTAAAAGGGATGCAGAATTGCACAGCATGAATAGTATTACACAGATGGCTACACACCAAGGAAAGTGGCTGGACGGATACCAAATGACTAAACACTGTAGCAAGCTGCTATCTTTAACTTCAACATTACAAAAAAAGTACCCATCAGTAGCATATTTTGGAAGACGCTCTTACTCTAAAACATTAAAGAAAACTGCAACTGAATGCCAAAAGGCAAAAGGTAATTCTTCGAAAATTTTTATTAAGCTGCCTTAAGAAGCAAACCAAAAAAGAACACATCGAGGAAGAAATTTCAAAGACAATAAAAATATGTTCGCCATATCTGGTGGGATTTTGGATCTTTATTTCAAAACCAAACCACACGTAATCACTGAAGTTTAAGAATCAATTCCAATGCGTCTCCCTATGAAATTTAAATTAAAAAATGAAATGTGTAAGTAGAAGTGACTTTCACAATATCTGATACATCCAATAGCAATATGTCACGTGTGCATCCCCAGTATCGGTGTGCACCTGTTACGTCTAAGACTCATTTGAGGTGGCAGAAGTGTTCCTACTGTAATCATCATTCAGGAGACTGAAGGGTACAGAAAAATGCCAAGTTCTCCACTGTCACTTGCCTCTAGAGTTTTAGGAAGCTGCATACTACCAGGAGAGTTCTATTAACTGACAAGTAATTTCCTTTAACATTTTTCCTCTCATAGAAAGCCATCAACTTTCATTTATTCATTGTAGTAATATCTGACTTCTCCAAACCAGCCACTACCATTTCTCAAGACATGGTTAACTTAGGAGTTTCCTCAACTGAAATTCTGCAGTCATAAATTGGAAATACAAAACATTCACCTGTTTGCAATTTGTATACAAGCTTATCATATTCCTTTTACAGTACTTCAGCTGCCTGTTTATCACCATTTCTCATTTTTTAACATCTAGGATTGTAAACTCAATTATTTATGCATACAATGCTTCTCATAATGATTGGCTTTCCTGACACTACAAACACTGCATTTCTTCACAAGGCAAAATTCTGTCACTCTACATGTAAGAATCTCATCTGTATCTGCTGGGATTAACTGTAAGACATTAACTCTCTTCTACTTAAAAGATCAATATGCTAAGAACAAGGAACTATTTATTAGGAGCCAAACCCCTAAAAATTAAAGACAATTCTCAAAAGGCATTTCAATGAGATTTTTGAGACACAGTAATAATCTTTGAGTCACGGCAGACATCTTACTTCTACTACTTTTCCTGCAAGAATTTGTGAATGTTTTAAATTTACCAAAAGCGTAGATAAATAAAATGAAATGAAGATGTAAGCATCACAGAATACTGTAACAAAAGTTTCCTATGGCTGCAAACAAAAATCACATCTAAAACCAGGAACAGAATTCTCACTCACGCAGGGTTCAAAACAGTCTCCTGTGATCTTATTCAACTTTTAAATTCTTGGCAGTAGCTCAGAACTGTCCTTAATAATTCAGACTTTGACTGTTGCTAAAGGACTTAACTAAGCATTAACATCTTCTCTTGCACACTACCTTCAGCCACAAGCAATATAACATACTTAAGCAGACAGTTCACCTACAGAAGGTGAACATTTAATACCAGTCTATAAAAACACACTTTTGTTTAAGATTCTTGAAACTGCCTTTCTCTCCAAATAATTAATCTCATTTTATCTTTGTCTTTCCTTACCCTTTCAATACCCTCTTGTCTCTGAAAATGAAATTCTTGTGCTCAATAATACCATATTATATTTTATTTGAAGTAGTAAGCAATTCTGGGACTGAAAATTGAGTATTTTGTTCAAAGTACCTGATGACATTTGCAAAGATCTAGCTGTAAATCCATTCACAGCTCTCAGTTACCTCTGGTACATCCAAGTTCACAGAGCATACTATCAGACTGCCCAGGCTGTGGATACAGGCACACTACACAGACACAATTCAGATTCATCACTGCATCTGCAGGCAGGCTCGAGCCAGGAAAAAGGCTATCTATTTTCAGAAAGCAGAGAGCCTGAGCTAATAAGCCCTCTGGACCCAAGGCAGATCCATGCAGAGGCAGCTCAGGTGTATCAGCATTAGGTAGTGTGCTATTAGGCTGAAGGTAGTGTGCTCCTAATACCTGGGAGACTGAGGAGAATAGGATGCAGAGATAATCTAATAAGTCCTACGCTGAATCAGCCTCAGTTCAGACACTGTTCATTAGCTCCAGCCTGATACTAAGGAGCTGGCTCCTGCAGAACCCCTCGGGCTTTCTGCGCCATCCTTCCCAGATGTCTGAATTCCTGTCCCAGGCATGCTGCTGCTCAAATGCAGAGGTAGATGGGGCCTGGCACTGAGCTGTGGCTAATAAGCTCCAGGGAGTGCTGAGAAGGGAAATTAAGAGATTCCCGAGTAGCTCTATGCAGAACTAATCACGATTTTCTCTTGGCTGAAGGTAATAAACTTCAATAAAGTCAAGTAATGTAAAGTGCCACTGAGTAATCCGTGTAGAGCACTGTCCAATAAATGCCACGGAACCGCACTATCTGGGGTTTGCCAACAGCCAGCCTACCCCAGGCTGTCAGCACAGTGAAAAGCTGACTGCACTTCAGCTTCTAACCTAAGGATAAAGCAAGGAAACAGCAACATACAGCCTAGAAGACATATTCTCCTTCAACCACGGGAAATTTCTTTTCTGGTGTAACAACTAAACCTCAAGGAATAATCTTCAAAAGGTCAACAACAAATAGGCAACTCCTTTCATCTAATAATGCTACAACATTACTGCCCAGTAATGAACAATCACTCATTAATTTTCCAGTGCTTTCTCTTTCAGGGTAAGGTAGATCATTTACTAATTCCCATTTAAGATGTTTATAGAATAGAGCTGGTTATCCAAAGGCACCTCTTGTCTGACAGTGTCCTATTTAGAAAGCATATTCGTGGGCAAGGGTCTGGAATAACAAGCCTTTGCTACTCTGATTAAACTGATTGAAACGTTCATGCATTTGTCTAGAAGAAGTAAAGTGGATTTAAATGTGCATTTTTAACATGAAGACAAGATAATAAACAATCTAATGTAACTTTGAAATTGTTCCCTGCTTTAAGATAGGGGTTGGCCAGATGATTTTCAGATGTCCCTTCCAACCTAAATTATTCTGATGCCAACACTTACATAGAACTTGAGAAGAGCGCCATCAGAATTGCAACACCAGGATCTTCTTCCCAAATACTCATGAGCAGTGTTCAGCAACATGAGTGAAGAAGGCAACATAGGGGTATCTGGACTTACTGAAAGAAAGAAGTTGGTAAATATTTAAGTAGAGAACTGAGTTAAATCCAAGTAGTCAATGTTTCATCCTGCAAAAAGATGTTTCCTCAGCAATAAGAGAAAGTGATGTTTGCATACCTCTCTACTACCTTCAGCCAGCAAGATAAGTCAACAAAACAAGTATTTTCTTACTTATATTCCAGATTTAGATGGTTGTGAGCTCAGCTCCAATATATACAAGTGAATCATTAACCCACCTTCTTCTCCCTGGTTCTGCTGCTGCTGGCAGCAAAGGGATCGAAACGCCTCTTCCTCGTGCTGGATGATCCTGTGCAGGATAATCCATGGAAGCACTGATGAGACGTATGGTTCTTTTGGTTCTTCCTGAACTGCCATGCTGCAGTCTATGATCTAATAAGGAAACAGACATACAGACAAAGTGATACAAAATAAACATCAGCTGTGAATCCTTTCTAAACAAGTAGGTAATGCATTTTATCCTAAGGAAATAATCTAAAGTTGAGTTCCAGCATCTCATGAGTGACAGTAAAAGTCCTACAAATCAGGTCAACTAGCATGGGGAAGGGTAGAAGATAATTTCCCTTACCCACATTCCTCATTGTTTTCTGACTAGTTATTTCTCTGTTAATACCATATACAAATAATTCAAAGCAAGCAAATGGGCAGCTTAAGTTCTTAGTGTTCACAAGCCTCATTACTGCACAAGAAATGTATCTACAACCCAGCAAGGAAGAGGACCTTAGCTAAAAGAATTCCTGAATTCTTTACCGGTTTTTGCAACTGTTAAAGACCAACTAGAATCACTAACTGATGCTATATAAAGAATGTAACTGAATAAATTCTGAGCAATGCAATGCTGTGTCATGGAACCCTTGTTCTACCATTTCTCATAGGCAATTGACCACTTTATTGCCACAGTGTCAGAAATTCCTGAGCTCCTACACACTTCTCACATAGAACAGTTTTTCTAATAGTATTTATCTACATAAAGAATAGCATTTATTATTACTACAAAAACCATTTAGGATATTACAATGAATACTCTGTTCTCCAGAATTCCATTTAACATTCCCTAAGATAGAGAGACACATATATTTATACCATGAGAGCATGATTTTCTGAGTAGTGAAAGTCCTTGGCTTTTACTTCTGAGAGTTGCAAGCACATTGAATTTTGACATTAACTAGACTAACTCAACAGAACAGAGAAACTGCCATTTGTTACCGGGACAGAAAAACATTCATCCAATAGTTTTAAGGTTCAAAGGTACCTTTCTTTAAAAGGCTAAAATTAGTTGCATTAGTGGTGCTACAAAAAGCCTGCGCAACACTTTTTTCCTGTCCTTATCACCCTCTCTGATTTTACTGGAAAAACCTTTAGTTTGGCCAGCACCTGCAAGCAACTCCACCATGTTTGCAAGACTTACAGAGATCTTGTCTTCTAGCCTACAGCACATATAGCCAAGATCAGTGCTGTAGCTAACAAACTGCACCACCCAACTCAGTCTTTGCATTATCACCATTTCAAATAGCGTAGCAGTCTTGATCCTTGGGTTATCTTACTACAATTCTTTGATTATTTTGAGCAGCTTAGTGTTTGAAAGTACCTGCCATTACTGACTCTAGCACAGGCATGGTCAGTACATCTCTAATATACTGAAATGAAAATGAAGACTCTAAAGGTAATGCTCATCTTCCCCTGACCTTCTCCCCAAAAAAATGTAACCCAAAATGGCCCTGAGAGTGGGTGGCAATTCAGATGCGGCAGCTGCATCGTGCCTGAAGGTCTGTAGCACACAATACCTTTTCAAGTGCAAGTGAACAGGTTACCTGAATCAGGTTGTTTGTTAATCGAACGAGGCTTGGAGTTATAGAAGAGTCTTTCAGGATGCTGTTGACTGATGATAATGAAGTATCTATTCCTGTGAGCAGTTGTGTTACCGTAGCAACCCACTCTTCTTTAGCAGAGGCTGCTGTCATATTAATCATCTGTTGAATTGCTTCATTCAAGGCAACTTCTGAGCGTTCAAAGCATTGTTTGTAATCTTTCAGTTTGAGCAGGGAGTCCTAGGGAATGTAAATATGAAAAAAAAAAATCTGTTATAAGGATGAAGGGATTATTTTAAACTATGAAGGCACAGCAGGGCAAAGCAATACACTGTTAATGTGATTACTTCAATGAAATGATGACAGAACACCTTTAAATAGGACATTAAAAAAAAAGGACAATGGGAGGTGCACAGACCCTGGATGACAAATACAGAAGCAGGATCTAAATTTTGATAAAATCATCACTGAATCTTTCTGCTTTAATAAGAGAGGCAAAAAAAAAAAAGATACTAAGGAAAGGGATGGCTTTCTCATGATATGCAGTTGAATATAGCCCCTACAGAAACAGGGTTTGGATCTTTATGACCTTGTAGTACCATTTTATTACTTTATAAATAACAAAATAGAAACTATAAAGCTAGCATTATAGCAACATCCTCCTGCTGCTTCCTACTCTGCCAAGTTTGGGTCATGAAATGGCATGGAGGCTGTAGGAATTATCATAGAATCATAGAATGGTTAGAGTTGGAAGGGACCTTGAAGATCATTGAGTTGCAACCCCCCTGCCATGGGAATTGGTTCAGTCCAGTTAAAAGAGCATCAGTCTTTCTTTGTGCAACTTTTTCCTCCCCCCAGAGAACCTGAAAGGTTCAGATTGTTCCTATAGTAGAGCTCATCAATTTTTGTAGAGTCAAATGGACTAAATCTATAGCAACTACATTGGATGCATCTATCAATGGTTTGTCATGTATGCAGGATGGATACACCACATCATAAATATAATTCATATGCTAGATAACTCTTAAGTTTCAAAATGGTTGTAAATCACCATATAGTCAACATGAGCAAAAGCAGGAAGTATTTGCCACAGATGCAAATAGCATGAATCCATCCATACACTATCTCTGCAAATGATCCACATTTATTTGAATTTACACTTTTTCTGACCATTTCATGTACGTCTAGGACATCTTGTATCTTTACCCACATTCCCAGTTAGCAAAAGCTGGCGTATTGCTAATGATGTCAATAAAGCTATGCTGCTCAGATAATTTACAGATTTGGTTCCACATTTTGCTTTGTAAATAAGACCCATGACATTAACACCCGCTCTACAGATCCTTTCATTCTTTCTTCAAGAATAAGTCTTTATTCATAGAATGGCTTGGTTTGGAAGGGACCTTGAAGAGCATCTCCCTCATTAAAAAAGTTTTTTAAGAAACAAAGCAAACCTGTAGGAGAAGCAGCTGAGCTGGTCTCTCTGGTATGGATGTTACAAATTCCAGATGTTTTGCTCTGCCATAACCATTAAAGCTTAATGTTGGACGAAGCAGATGCACCACTGCATTATAATCCCCTGCCTCATACAGTCGTTGGATCTCTTCCAAAGACTGGCATCTCTCCAGAGATTTTAGGTTCTTTTCAATCTGCAAACATTACAGATGGCACAATCCAACTTTCATTTTGTCTTGACATACAGTTGACTACTGACATTTCCCCCAGCAGTTTAGCTATAAAGCTATGTGAACTCTATACCTATGTCCAGGAATACAAACCAGGAAGAAAATACCTGCAATGTAACACTTCACCCATTCCACCGATTTTTAAATATTATGTAGTACACAACTTTAACACTATAATGACTTTAAACTTTTTTTGCCTCAAATCCCAGTATCACACATTTCTACATTGCAATTATACATCCATCATACGGACTTCAAAGTGAAGATGGCATCTCCTGTGTTGGAGTTCATCCCCCAAAACAGCAATAAAAAGAATAAAAGATGGACATCCCTCTGTTTAAAAGTGTACACAAATTGTTATGTGAAAAACAAACTGCTGAGGTAAACAGCTCACTTAAGCAAAGGTGAAATTTATATTTAGGAACAGAAAATAAACCACTAGTCTAATAATCTAGTGTTCTACATGCACTTGCAAATGTATTTTTACCTCTTCTAAAGAAACAACAGAATCAACATGTAGATTAGGTAACCGTATCACGATGCTGCATTCATTGCCAGCTTTAGCTTGCATCATAGTGGCGTTCTGTAGCATCTCAGTGCAGATATCATAGTTTTCAAGTGCCTGTTCCATGTCTCCCTACAGAAATGGTACAGAGAAAGACAAACAACCAACCAAATCCTAGAGATCTGTCTGCATCAAGGGTTTCTAAAGCACGTAGGAAATATCTGAATTCATCACAGGCACTACTAGTGTGATTACTGCATATCCTCCCAAATAAAAACCAATCCAATTGACAATCTCAAATTAAAAAAAAAAAAAAAAAACCCAAACATATATATTAGCAGTGACTTTAATAACAGGTAGATCAAATCAGAGAAATAGAATTCAACTTGCATAAATTTGAAAGATTAATATGGATTGCTAAAATCCTTTTCCTTTAAAAATGTGGAAGAGCAAAACAGTAGAAATAACTTCAATTTGTGCAAATGAAAACAATGAGTTAAGACAGACTCTTTTATTCTGCAAGGCGAATGCATTCTATTCACTCTGGCCAACTGAAGCAAATATTTAAGTTGAGTAGTCAGGAGAAGAACACAAAATGCACAGGCAAAATGTAACTGTGTATTGAAATAAAAAAAAACCAGCAGTAGCCACTTAGGAACTCTAATCTTTCCTCGAGTAAGTTTATTAAAAAGGAATCCTTGCCTACAAAAAATAAAAATGGAAGGAACTGGTTAGGTCACACTTATAAAACTGACTCACATTATTAGTTGGCAACTGACACACACATAATGGACACAAACTTTCTGATGTCTTCAGGAAGCAACACTTGGAGGGAAAAAGAGTCTGGGATCAAATAACTTTTCTTCCAAATTATTCCCTTAGTGATATGTTCAAAGCCCTCTTATGCTACCTTGAAAAAGCAAGAGGGCAGAGTAATTGAGCATATCATCGGCTTCAGGTGAAAGTTGCATTTTGGAATGTCTAGGACTTTGACAGGTCCCAAAAAATCCACGTTCTGCAGCTACACAATGCTACTCTGTAAAACTGTGGTCTAAATATATATATTTTTTAAGATGATTTTTTAAACAGACTTACATATCAAACAGATCTAAATATTAGTTTAGCATGTGAGACCTCCTACTTCATTTCCACCTCTCCCCTTGCGGATAGTTAATTATATTAAAGAGTAAAATGAAATTACTACAGTTTGAGCTGATTTTATCTGCATACTTAAATGAGCTGATGTTCCCAAATCAGCTATAGCATTTCTGAACAACATTGATTTTAATCTGGGAAAGGTTTTACTTATTAAATCAAAAGCGAAACAAACCTGCAGTGCTTGAAAGCGAGCTTTCAGCCAGTACACCCGAGTGACAAACTCCATCCAGCCTTCCTCAAATAAATCTCGCTGCGAGGATGCAAATGACAACTGCAACAGGTCTCCCAAGAAATGAGTTCCTGGGAAGTCAGGACCAAACTTTCCATTCACAGAGGCAGCAGGACAATTTCGTGGAGAAACTGCAAATCAGTTAATTACATTTGATCATAAAGTTACCAGTTATTATCATACAGAGAGTCTCACGTAGTAATAATTCAAAAGTACTGATCTACTTTCAGGCAAACAACTGACAGACCAGATCTGAAAGATACTCATCACAAAAAAAAACCCAGCTCCAAAATCCAGTGAACTGCTGGAACCATTTTTTTCATACACCTTGTGTGTTTTTAGAGTCTGAAGAAAGCAACATCCAGTTCTCACCTGTAGAGCTCTTCCCTTTTGTCAGAAGCCACTGATCTAATTGCAGTTCCATGCAAGAAAGGCTCATCAACATCATATCCTTCAGAAAAAGTACAGAGATATCAAAAATAGCATACAGGAAGAAATATACAGAAAAAATAAAAAACCACCACTAAACTTGCAATTTACTTCAAAGAAAACCTTTACCTTGTCCTCTTGGGATTTCTGTTCCCAAGCTGTAACTACTTCTTTCTCTAAGGTGCATAACTGCATTTACAAATCAACACATACAAAAGAAACAATACTTGGAGCATTACAAAACAATAAAAATGTCAGCTCATAAAAGAAGGTAGTCACAACAGCATTGCTTGAGGTTAGAAAAAAGTGACATCCTTATTTTTGTATGTGGCTGAAATGAAACTACATTAAATTGCTATATCATGCTAAAGCATGTTTCCAGAATATAGCAGATGTACTGATATTTGAGAAATAAAAAGTCTATATCCTATAATTGTTTCAGTAGTTCTCTCCATGAGACCGAGTATGTACTCTAGTCTTATCAGCTTATTAATGCTTGCTGGTTAAAGTTCAGGAGTATATTAAAAATCACATCACCATGGATCTATGTCAGGTAGTTTTGTGCAGTGAAGAATAGACTATTTTGTGATTAAATTTATAGGAATAAGGGCTACAAGTCCAGCTATATAAACCAGGTGCTTGTGAAAAAGTTCAAAAGTCCGTATATGTTACCAGAATAGCTCTTTACAATCTTAAAATGCCAGATTTATTGCGATCAGGATAGCTTGCAGATCAAATTGAAAATAAATTCAAGGACAAAAAAGAACAGACAAGCATGAGGACAATGATTTTTAACAGTATAGCTACAAATCTTGACTTCTTAAATTTTACATACAAGCAAGCAGTTAGGCAGCAATAATAAGAACCAAAGGAATACCTTAATAAATACATTTACATTTGTTTAAAAAAGGGTATCTAAGAAAAACATACTGAAATACAAAAGTCACAGGATGTATAAAAAATTTAACATCTGCTACATCGCAATACTTCGTTTTGTAAACTAAGTCAATGGAATATAGTTTTCAGAATTCACTTTTTTATTTGCAAAAAAAAGCAGAAAGACTGTTGATCTGAAAAAAAAAAAAGTTTCGAACTGCACACTGAAGTCATGAAAATGAATGCACATTGCTAACACTGAAAAGACACCATAGGCTCATTGGACAAGTAAAATAATCTTGTATCACTAAGCCCATTTAACATTAATTAAATGAACTTACCATTTTTTCCATTTGCATTTGTGAAATCTACAGATTTATAAAGGTAATTAAATGGTGATGCTGAGGGGCAGGTGGTGTTGGTTTGGGTTTTTTTGGGTTGGTTGGTTTGCTTAAAGTGACTTGCAATTTACAGTCAAAACTAAACTGTATTTACTCTATTTAGAGCAGAAATGCTGACCCTCAACCGTCAGTGTGAATAGAGCAGCCTCTCTACTCATCTGATGACAAAACAAAACTTTGTGTCGTATCAGAAAGACATGGAGGGAGGAAAAAGTAACAACAGTATGAAGGAGTAAAATATATTTATGTTTATATCTCTACACATCACATATAGGGTATACTTGCATATAGGATCACCCAGATCTCAGGAACTCTTACATGATCTGCAGTAGACCACAGTTGGTGAAAATGCAATAGCAAGGAGAACCAGTTCCTCAGAGCTAGGCAAAAGCTACATCTAATTGCTGGATTTCAGTNTCTTACATGATCTGCAGTAGACCACAGTTGGTGAAAATGCAATAGCAAGGAGAACCAGTTCCTCAGAGCTAGGCAAAAGCTACATCTAATTGCTGGATTTCAGTTGGGTAGTTCTGGTATAGAGTGCAACACAGCAGCAAACAGAAGTATAAGCAAAAGTGGTTTATTACCTTGATATGCTGATTATTTGAGTCCCTCAGTAATGGATTGGGTAGACTACTACTATGCTTTCTCCAGCTATTATAGATACTAAGGACCACCTCACACAAGCCAGGAGGCCACTTCACTAGGAACTTGTGGCTGATGACTTTTAGATATCTCATCATCAGCTCCAAGATCCCACCATTGTTCAGGTTATCCAGAAGGAATTCATGAACGTCCTGTTTTTCTAGAAAGCAGATAAACACAAAGTCATACGTGTTTAAGGTCAAGGTAGACCATAACTCAAAACAAGTAAGTTTCAACAGTGTTTTATGCACTAATCTTGCAGCAGTTCTCCTGTGCTGTCTACATGCAGAATTAAGCTATGGTTTTGCGATCTGTTTAAATGAGACACTGCACACAACAGAGCTCTTGTACAGACTAATTAAGCAGATTTAAAAAAACAAACAAACAAAAAAAATCATACCTGTTACCAACTGAGATATTTCTATGCCATAAAATTATACTTTTTGGAATAACACATGTTTCTGTATCTTCTAGATACCACAAGAAAATCCAGAAAATAAAGCATACAATGTGGAAGAAACAACAAAGAGTGCAGTTTATAATGAAACCCTTACCAGACTCCATAAATGTTGTAGAATCAAATGACATTCTATGTGGTCCAACATGCTGGAAATTCTCCTCTTTGATTTCTGACTGCACCTCATAATTATTGAAAGGGTCCTCCTCCTCCTCTGGATCTAATTTCCTTAGTCTGTGTGAAAGGGGGACAAAATAAAAATCTTCCTTCTTTATTTCACTAGCACGTGAAACCTAATCATAGCACATTGTGCACATTTTAACTGTGACAGTGTATTAACGGAAGCAAACCCAGAGATTTACATCCAGTTCCCAAATTCTGTCCAAACCAAGATTACCTTGCTTATCTTATCCATTTTGACATCTGCATTGTCCTCTAATTCAGTTTCACATTAACAAAAGCTTTCTTATTCTTCAATTAGTTGTTAGTAATAAAAGCTAAAATTTATAAGACAATGCATTAAAAAATACCCCGAGTCTAGTGGTTTTAAGGCTGAGGCATATCTTGCAAACAAAATCAGACTCAGCTTCCTCTGCTTAGCCCTTGATATTCTCATAAAGAAAATTATTGCTATACAGTACCTGGAAGGAAGGAATTTCACCAACAGCTCTTGAAAGTCAACCTTCTCTTCTTTCTTACACTTGGTGTTCCTGACTCTAGCAGATCTCCTTTTTGCTGTTTCACCACTATCTTCTGTAATTCTCCTTCGCTTCACACCTTTCTTAGATTTATCACCTGCAGATATGTCACCTAGAAACAAAATTAAAAAAAAGATAAATAGATACAAACAGGTTAAATTGCCAAACAAAAAGTGGATAATCTTTTCTATTAAAAAAAAAACCAAAAAGTGTTATTTGTGGCTTACACTTGGTGGTGGATTTTTTTTTACAGCAACACTTGAGATTAATTGGTTTCCTTTTGAAAACAGTGCCAAAGATTTAAAAATCATTTTAAAAATCACTTTAATATAAACTGGCTATGGCATTTTGCAGAAAAATTCTTGTCTGAGGCAAGAAGCAGACTTATTGAAAATTCTGCATTTAACTATTCATCAGAATTCATTATTTTAGTCTTCAAGAAGTTTCTGAAATGGAAATCAAAAGAGTCTGCCTTTAACTCCACAAACACCTGTAAGTTCTCACAAATATCAACAAAATAGCGGTAATTCCTTAATTGTTTTAGATACATAAACACATATACAGCTACAGTATAAAATATTGAAACTTTTTGCTACAGATTTCAAATAAATATAGCTGGCAGCTTGGTTCTCAGGTTCTTCAAGTTACACATGCACGGAATAATCCAGTCATGTTTTTCTATAGCAGCTCACTCATTCTAAGGAGCTCAAGACTCTTCTCAACATTAAAAGGCTGATATGTGCCAACACTGAACAGAGCCAGAATTCTTCTAATCTTAAAGAAGGAAAACTGAAGTATCAGTCAATAGCACTAAATCAGAAGAACTTAAATACTCCTGCACTGGAGTAACAATCAAGAACAAGTGCAATTTCCCTGTCATGTACACTGGTCCTGTCTTAGTCAGGAACCAAGGATTTTCAGAGACTCTGGTGGCCTTCCTATTCTGATGTGAAGGGTTAACAGAACTGAATTTTACAGAGCTCCACTCCAGTTTTACTGCCAGATATTATACACATGCTGAGATTTTTACAAATTCAAATTCCCACTAAATTCTGTAGCACTTTTGTTACCCAGACAAGTAGAAGAGATATCTTGAATCTTAAACTGAAGTACCTTGCTCACCTACAGTAGCTCCCGACTCCAATGAATTCTGACTGTGACTTGGAAAGTTGGGCGTTGTTGGAGTATAAGGTAACACAGGCTCTGGCACTGTCACCACTGAATTAGTGCTGACAGGAGTTGGCTGAATAACGCTGACAGGAGCGGAGGTAGGAGAAAGAGTCAAATGTTGAACTGGGTCTCGGTATTCTGAGAGATCAATTCTCTTTCCCAGACTAGGCCGAGGAGGATCACACGTTGTGAGGTGGTGATACATGGCAAGCAAAGCTTCTCCTAAACACTTCCACCTGCATATGGAAACACAACGGCATTGCAATTTCATTAATTCTTAACATATCATTCTCTAAATCATATTTACAAACCTAACAGCATTCAGCAGCTTTTCAGTGTCAAAATCTGTCCCATGACTAGGAAAGCTGGAGAAGATCTTCCTGTATTTCCTGTCATAAAGACCATCGACAATTTTAGAGTTGGAAAAGAGGTCCTTAGGAGCTTGCCTTCCAGAGTAGACCACTTAGAAAAACAAGAATGAAATGTGACAGCAGGCAAAAGTTTGCAGAGGAAACTGGTGAGTTGATCACAGCAGAAAGGAAATGGGAGTCAATAATGTGCCTTATGTCAAAAAATGTCTCTAACAAAAAAAGTAAAAAAAACAGTAAAAACATTTTTTAAAAAGCTAAACTTTGAAATTCATACACAAACTAGTCACGTAAGAAAAATCTAACAATACAGTTGAAATGGCTGCCAAAACATTCTTAGTGAAGATATTTTATTTTTCTTTTTTTTACATCACTGGTTTTAATTCAAAGGTTGAAAACCGATAAATACGGGATTTACTCTGAAGTCGTAACACCACCAAACCAACCGAGAAACTCAGAAAGGTATGAAAACACTAGAGGTTTTGATTGTTCTTTTACAAGAAAAAAAAAAAAAATTCTGAAAAAATCTGAAGTGCTACACCATTGTCAGTCTACATGGCTTCAGAAAAAACTTTTTAAAAGAGAAAATATGGAGACTTACGTGAAAAAGGGAATCAGCTGGACCAGTCTGAGGTCTGGTTCTCTGTCACGCACAAGCAAAGCTTGTCTTTTCTTACGTAGTTCCAGTGCTTCATCTATGATTCTTCCTGTTTCAGCTGCACTCACGTTTACATTATGGATAGACATGTCACTAAGAAATAATCAGAATTTTATTATTTAGAAGGCAGGTCAGCAAGATACTGTTAAGACTTAAAGCACTATGTCTCACCAGCTTTTCTGAACTATACTAAACTCAAAATTTAACACTCCAAATGCAGTACCTAGTATAAGACAGCACTCACCATTTGAGGAACATCCTTAAAGAATCTTTCCGGAGGCAAGGCTGTTCCTCAAAGATCTTCTCCTTCAGAACCAACCCTTTGCTATATAGACAGTCTTTTTCCAGAGCTTTGCAGATGAAGTACAAACACGCTGGTGGAAAAACAGAAATTGAATGGTCAATTGCTGCTTTGGTTCACTTAATAGCTCTTATTTCTGGGCTTCACATTCACCACTGAATTCCAACTAAATACAACATTTACATAAATTAGAAGAATAGCTTTGTAACACATCAAATAATTACAAGCATAGAGTTAAAATAACGCATTATGTCTTCCCAGATATTACATACAGAAAGATAATTAATTTTGTTTAAGCAAATTTTGCAGTACATCTTGTATTTACTTTCAAGATTCCATTCCTGCACAGAAGAAATTAGAATCACAAAGCAGAATCGCAATCATTTACCAAATTCACATAACCAAATGTTTTAACTGTGGGTTCCATTAGTGACAAGCAATGTATCCCACCAGGGTTCTGCTCACACTGGCAATTAGGTGAAAAGAATTAGGACTGTTCCAGTAGGACAAAGGAATCAGATTCAAGATTTCTGCCAACTTGCAATTTCTCTCTTAAACTTCCTTTGAATTAGTTCATCCACTGGATATAACCGTCCCTAAGATTCTACGTTTGAGTAATATCAAATGTTGTAACTACAATACACTGTTACAACTACAACTATGTACTAGGCTATGAACTAGACTGTAGTTTTATACTCAAATTCTGGAACTATGTAGCTGGAAGTGACTAGAAAAATCAATATTGAAAGGCAAGAGAAAAGTCTACAGGGAAACTTCTTGCAGAGGATCTGATCTGAGAGAGCACAGACATCTCTTTTTAGGGTAACCAGTATTGATACAAACCATCATACTTAATCATGAAATAAAATAAAAAATCCCTACCATGAAGTAAAAGTCTCCATCATACCCTAAAGTACTGTTTACATAAAATATACAACTGCATCATTACAATTTTTTTACTGATGTAAAATAACACGTATCTTGAGAATTTTTTTTTGGTGTGCTGTACTTACTTGTGTAGTCACTGAGCGTGTACAAGATTGTGATAAGGTTATCTAAACAAGGCCAGTGATCAGGATTACACCTGAGACCTTCTTCAAAAGCATGACGAGCCAAAGGTAGGCGGATTAGTTTTATTGCCACACGACCAATTTTATACCATAGGTTGACATCAGTAGAGTCCAGCATTACAGCCTAGAAAGCATAACAATGTTATTCACATTTAAGACACACACATCCCGTTGTTTACGGGGATTGGCACTGCTTTAATTTTCAGCAGGTCACTACTAAATTTGGTGGACCAATTATATCACATGTAATGCCAGAAAGTACAAAGAATTCAGACGTACATTCAAAAGATGTATACTGAAAGGGGTACATCTACATTTCGGCAAGTTTTTTTTTTTTGCAAATATTGAGGCTCTAGTGTTTTACTTCAGCTGTACTGTACCTCCAAATAAAACTCCATGGCGGTCTCTAAGTCATCCCTCTGTGCTGCCAGTTGTGCTAGGTTTTTATAGGTGGAATATTTTAACATCAAGCCTGGATGTTTCAGCCCTTCTTTCTCATCACCAGAAAGAACTGCCTAGAAATGATAAAATAAATGCAACATGGGCATTGGGAATTAAACAAGCAAAAAGAACAGCAAACAACTTGCTGATTGATAACGCTAACATTTCTAATTACCCATTAAGAAATGAGGGAATACCCATTAGGAAATTAAGTAATAAAGAAAATTCATATTATGAAAAACCATAATAAAAACAGTTGCTAAAGTTTCATTCCGTAAAGGCCACTGACCTCTCGCAGAAGACGAATCTCAAGCAGCTCATGGTAAGCTTTAGCAGACTCTTCAAATCGGTCATGTTTCTGAAGGTCCAAGGCTTTGTGGTACAATGCAAAAGCTTCTGCTTCCTGTTTAAAAAAATAAGTACCTATTTTGTCAGGCAACTTTATTAAATGTACTTGTTAAAATATACTTATATTTATTATGAATCTCAGTGGTTTCATACTTTTAACACTTTCTGCTATATAGCAGTTTATGTACAGACTATATAGCAGAACATTAGCCTTACTGACCTAATATAATACATTTGAATAGAATTTTAACTTGCTAAAGGAAGGTTCAAGAGGTAAGACAGTAACACAGCCTTCTTAAGAACAAAAAATTATGGTTGAACAATCCCTGAAACAAGAGAGGGCAAAACTCTCATGAAGATAAAACTTTATTAAGAAACTTGTGGATTTACTTACTTGAGCTTCCTTTGTCTGTGTCTTATGACTTTTGAAGGTACCTTCGTAGTCATCCTCAACTGTGGAGCTGGCATTCAGTGCTGCGATTCGAATCTAGAATGACAGTCAAGACGCAACAAGAAATGTTACATCAATGAGTCCCAGTTTCCCTTGCAAGTTGGATTTTTCTCTTTTTTTACTTTACTTGGTGGATGGACAATACTGAGAAACCTCTACATAAAGTTATAAAAACTGTAATGAATTTAGTCATTGATAATTACAAATAATAAAATATCAAAACAATTTCCCCCCCAAAAGCAGCTAAAACCCCAAAATTTGAAATGCCTTGCAAGCAAGAGCTTCCCTTGCTTGCAAGGCAGAACAGACATATAGTGACTTTTTTCCAAGTTCTTACATTTAGCAATAACTACAATCACTCCAAAAACAATACCAATTTATTCTGAGTCCTAGGGAAAGAGAAAAAAAAAATATTTTATTTCTACCAAAACATCTCAAAAACCATCTTAATAAGCCCTTACCATGTTCACAGCTATTCACACTGTCTTTTCTCCAGGATTAGAAGGAAGGGCCTTAACACAAACACGTCTGGAAAGCAAACAGGATTAGAATATTTATTCTGTCCATATAGAAAGCATTCAGAAGTAAAAGACAGGCTGGGAATACTTTAATCAATAACTAATTAACCATCATATGTTAACACTGCCCCATGCCAAGAGATAAATTGTGCTATCACATAGGAACAATAACACTAAAGTGAATTTTAACTAGAGGCAGAGAATAAAATACAAAGCTAAGCACATTCACTACTTCTGGATGGCTTTCAAAACACTAGTCCTGTTGGTGAGGGGGGAGTAGAAGTACTGGCAATTTATTTACAGCTAGAAGGTTATTCAGTTACTGTATAATATTTAATTAACATACAGTATATTAACAACATAACAACATGAACCTCTTTAATAACAAAAGATTTAATGAAAAAGGCTCTTTAACTCATTGACATTTTATTAGCACAAATCATTATAATTCAGGATTTTTTTTCCTTTAGTTACTTTTAAAAAAAATATGGAAGTTTTCCTTCATCTTTTATCTAAAACACAAACCCGAATGCTCTCTCATGTCTGGAAACTACAGCACTTCGGGGTATTTACAGAACAAGAAAGGAAAAAAATGGAAGGTTATCTGTGTCAGACTGACTTTGCAGCAGGCTATAGTGGCTAACCAATCCATTGCTCAAAATATCACCTGCACCTGGAAATTCCTCTCATTAAAAATGTTTTCATTACTCTTATCTCTGCTAGAACAGAACCATCATTTGAAACACAGTTATCTTTTCTATGTTCACCCTCAACAGACCACCTCTATTGCAAAAGCCAGTTACAGCTACTGCATATGCATGTAGAAGTATTAGATTTACACCAAAAAAAAAAGAAACCAAACTTTTACTAACCGGTACTTCTTTATTCTGAAGGAAAGATACTGTTTCCAGTCTTTTTATCACTGATAAAAAGTTTAAAGTGGAAAATACACACTTATAATCTGTAAGTCATTTTTCCTCATAACTAAACCCATCATTTATATTCTTTTAACTGATTGAAACATTATGTTAGTAAAGACAAAGAATACGAAAGAGTTCTATGCTGCCTTCTTAGAAAAGCTTCACTGCTACACAATAAAACCTTCCCATCAACTCAAACAAAAAGATGACACGTACAAGACAGGTTAAACACAGTCTTTAGTATTGGAAACCATGTTAATAGAAGAATAAATCCAGAATTAACCACAGCAGGAAGCAGTGGGAGTTTTGAATTATAAGATGAATTAACTCATACATCATCATGATTAGTTCTGCAGGCAGAGAAAACAATGCTTTGACAGGAATTTCATTCATTCAGCAGTGATATTCTGCTTACCCATGCACCACTTACTTTCCTCGCTTGCAGCTAAATCGGACTGACAACTGCACAGCAATAGAGCATTTTTATCTTTAAGTCACTAAATAAACATTAATAAAACCTCAAATCTCTTTCACGACAAGGATTCCTTCTCTACTTTGCATATGGAGAGAAACTATGCACAGAGATTAATGGTTATCCTGTTTAGAAATATTGAACGCCCTGGGTTTTGACAGAAAGTGCAGATGCTTATGATATCTAAATAAATAAGACTGTATGATCCCAAAGCAATTACATATTTAAATTGAGTGGTTTTAAGTTCATTTACAAATACACCTATATTCAGAAATATGCTCAATTCTTTTGCTGAATCCACATAATCTAGGTCAAAATGGCAGGGGAAGTCAATGGGAGAGAAACTACAATAAAGAGTTTACCTCTGTGGTCAGACTGCCAGTGAAACTGCAGCTACAGAAAAGGTGGGGAAACAATTTTAATTCTACTTTTTATTTATACAGAAAGTTTGTAAAAGGCATTCAGCAGCTTTCCTCCCTGCCGTTCACAAGTTGAGAGCACATAACCAAAGAGAACAGTGTAATGCTTTTGAAAAACAGGACAAGGATATTGCCTCCGCAGAGCTTTTACACCGGTGTATCAGGCCAGTAGGGGCTTGTTTCATTTATTTTTAAACGAGACACTATACATAGTTGCAAACCTAACTGTGGACTGAGTTATAAGTGTCATAACATCTAGGAATTAAGTATGCCACTACGAGCACTTTCAGATGAACTTATCTAGTCAATTAGATAGGGAAAAAAAAAAAAAGAATTAGCCTTTAATATGGAGTATTGCAAACCAGTCTGAATTGTTTCACTTACAAGAGTGTCTCAGCTCCAAGTCTGTGGCTACGACAGGTGAGCACACCCTCAAAAGACTATGCTACTTCTTTAAAGCCTTTTGCTTTCAAATCTTATCTCCTTTTACCTTAGCGGTTTAAAACTTAAGTAACGTTTTCAAATGTCAACTCTTTTTTCCAGAGTTTGTGTGAGTCTCAATTGCAAAATAAGAAACAAAGGGAGTATCTTTGGCTTTCCCGGCTTTTGTTGCTGCACTTGGGATCCACACACTGTAAACACACATCCGTTAAAAATCAGGAGTTTGAGGGTGTTTTTTAAAGTTCTGCTTTGGGTTTTTGTTTTTACCGTTGCACAGATCACCTCCGCCGTATGTTTGCAAAAGCCATTTTTACCGAAACACGGTAACTTTCCGCGAGGAGGAGCGGAGGCGCCCCTCGGGCTGCTTACCGGGCTCCCCCCCGCGGAGGGCGGCACAAAGGGCCGGGAGCAGGCGGGGGAGGGGAGGGAGCCCACGCTCGCCTCTGCCCGTGGCCCGGCGGAGGGC
>VZRU01007849.1:22694-47409 GCA_013398155.1 Pedionomus torquatus
CCTGGGGCCCTTTGCACGCTGGTGCAAACTCCTCCATGCTCTTCCCCTCCCAGAAGATGCTTTGGAAATGCAAGGACCAGAAAGTTGAATTTCTAAGTGCATCTTCATTTCACGGCCTTTATCTAATTTCAAGGATTTTTATCCCCCAGGCATTGGGAGGGAAAGGCTCCAGGGCTCACTACGGGCAGAGCAAGCTGGCACACAGGGGATGCTGTGTACGTGTGTCTGCTTTTATTATCTTTAAAACAAGTCTGTGGCCAGGCACCTTCTGATATCAGCACAGGTCTTCCCTGCTCTGCACTCCCAATTTACCCCCCAAACTGAAGAGCCGCGTGTTTTCTCCAGGCACTGCATCACCCCAAAATCCTTTCCTGTGGAAAACAAGGCATTTGTCTCCTTTGCTCTGACTCAGAGTTGATTTTTTTTTTTACTGTGACATCTTTTGTGGGAAGCCTCTTTGGGCCAGGTCTGCTTGCATCTGCATCTCAGAAAAAAAAAAAAAAACAAAACAAACAAACAAAAGAACAACCAAACCCCAAACCATAAGCTCCGGGTTTGGAAAACTGGAAGACTCGGGCATGTGTGACTGTGCAAAGCTCATCTCATCTGGACTTTGATGGGTGCAAGGATGCAGCTCGGCGTCAGCATCTCTGACATCTCCTGAGGTCCTCACCGTCGTGATTTTGGCCAAATTTACCAAAACCTGGTTGACAGACGTCCCCCTCTCCCCCCTTTGGGTAAAAGAGAGGAGAGGAAGGAAATAAAGAGATTCATGAGTTTAGAAAAAAACTAAACTACTTTAATGAAAATATAAATAATAATAATATAATAAAAAGGAAAATTAGGAAAAAGGGAAAAAGGGAGTATACAGTACATACACAACCGTATCAAGCTCCCAGGATGACGACCACCTCACCAGCAGGCTTCAGGAATTGGCTGAAATTTGGCTGAAACCACGACAAGGNTGGCCGGGGGGTGGTGGCCTTGGTGCAGGTCCCTGGGGCTGCGCTCCCCTCGCACCGTTAAAAATAACAGCAAAATATGTTCTATTCCTGAGCCCCTGCCAGCGGTGGGACCGGTGCTGTTTAACATTTTTATCAACGATACAGACAGAGAGATCAAGTGTAGCATTAGCAGATGACACCAAGCTGTGGGGTGGTGTTGATACACCAGAGGGATGGGACGTCATCCAGAGGGACCTGGACAGGCTGGAGAGGTGGACCCAGATGAACCTCCTGAGGTTCAACAAGAGCAAGTGCGGGTTCTGCACCCGGGCTGGAACCATCCTGGCTATCAATACAGACTAGGGGAGGAGGTATTAGAAAGCAGCCCTGAGGAGAAGGACTTGGGGATGCTGATGGATGAGAGGCTGGACATGAGCACTTGCAGCCCAGAAGATCAATCCCACCCTGGGCTGCATCAAAGGATGCATTGCCAGCAGATCCAGAGAGGGGATTCTGCCACTTTGCTCTGGCGAGACCTCACGTGGAGCACGGGGTGCAGGTCTGGAACCCTCAATAGAGGAGATGGACCTGATGGACCAGGTCCAGAAGAGGTCCTAATAGCAGCCTTCCAGTACCTGAAGGGGGCCTGCAGGAAGGCTGGGGAGAGCCTGCAGTGATAGGACGAGGGGTAATGGCTTTAATTTGGAGAAGAGCAGATTTAGATTGGGTATTAGCAGCAAGTTCTTTAGGGTGGTGGAACACTGGAACAGGTTGCCCAGGGAGGTGGTTGAGGCCCCTTCTCTGAAGATATTCAAAGTGAAGCTCGATGAGGCCCTGGGCAACCTGGTCTAGTTGAGGGTGTCCCTGCGACTGTGGGGAGGTGGGACTAGATGACCTTTGGAGGTCCCTTCTGGCCTGGATGATTCTATGATTCTATGACTATTTCTGGAGTGATGAGAGAGTCGCTCAGTGGTACCAGGGGAGCCATGGGGACACCTGTGCCCTCCCCAGGGTCCCTTTGTAGCTTCTTCCCGCGGCTGGATACACCTCCAGCATCCTGATGTCGAAAGCTCAGCCCCGCGCTGGATGTGATCCTCCCCCGGGAGGGACAGAAACCTGCTCCCGCGATGCACCTGTTCTCTGTAAATTATTTTTTTTTTAAATTAAATAAATGTTGGGATATATCAAAAGGGATTAATTAGCGCTGTTGATGGAAGCCAGATCCAGAATTTGCCTTGGAAAGAAAACAAATCAGAGCCCAAAAGCGAGCACGGGGAGGGAAAGCCATGCCGCAGAGCTGCACGCAAATGTTCCGTGTCACATTATACAGAATGAATGCCTCGGCTTGTCTGCGCAGATGAAAAGGCTTTAACCTAAAGAATCAATTAAGTTTCCTTGCAGACAGCCTAATCTAACCCAAGGGGGACTTTGACGGGGGGGAAAAGCCCCTCACCTCTCTTGTTGGCAGCCGTAAATCCCTGTATCGTTACAGCTCTTGATCTTCAAACCAGCGGGAGCCGTTTGCTGCAGCTCCAACCAGGTGCGGAGTCGACTCCATCCAGGTGGAAACTGCAGCCTAAAGCAAAATCCATCACCTATTGCTAAGGAGATTTAAGATGAGGAAGAGGAAACCTGTGGCCACCGTCACCTTTGCTGGCTCTGGCTGTCAGTGTCCTCTTCTGGCTGGTGCACTTGGACATCATCCATCTGTCTGGTTGTCTGTCCAGACCACTCCAACATGGTCCTTCCCACTGGACTGCTCTGAACCCACTCGGACTCACCCTCCTGGCTGTGTACCCAACACTGCCTGTCTGTCTGTCCATCCATCCCAACAACTCTGATTCTCACCCAACACCACCCATCTGTCCATCTGCCTGGAGCAGACAGGACCAACAAGACACAAGTAGCACCGGAGCCCCTTTCCCTGCATCCCAGAGGCTCCAATGCCCATTACAGCCCAGCTGGAAAACCCAGCTCCTCCCCATCTGGCACAGCGTGGAGGTTTGAAATAACTTCCGTGATCTCAGAGGTCTTCAACCTGCACTGAAAAAGCATCTTCAGGTTTGCCCAGAACCAGCAGATCCCACAATGCCTGTAAATCTGGTCCAGGAATAAGAGGCAAGAGCATCCCCGCAGATGAGGGACTTGAGGAACCGCAGGGAGTGGGACAGGATGGCCACAAGCCGCAGGACACCCTGGCCCTCACAGCACATGCTCACAGAGCAGCAACACATGAGTGAATCATGTATTTTTTATTATGGGGGGAAAAAGTAATTCCAGCTTTGTTCCCAGATGTGCAGCTCATCCAGAGCGTGGCATCACCCCGGGAGCTGGGGGATGCAGGGGATGCACAGGGATGTGCCCACAGCAGCTGGCAGGCACCGCTGGGCAGGACATGCTGCATAATGATTTCTAGGGAACAGTGATGGGTCACCCAGCTTGAGGTGGCTTCCAAGGATCATGGAGGTGATGGCCACAGCCAGGCTGGGGCTGCACACACACGTGTAATGAGCTGAGGAGGTCCCAGCTCAGACCCATGAGTCTCACACCCCTACAGGTCCTGCAGCAGGAGGAAGCGAGACGGGGACATCTCCACATCCCAACGGTGATGCTCCTCTAAGGTTTGCCTGCCTGATGGTAGCTCCCCTGGGCAATGACGGGGCTGCAAGACCTGGGGGTGGGCAAATGTGAATTTTGGGGGATTAAAGAGGGAGGACAGCAGCTGGCACACCTACCCTGCCAAGCCACTGCCATGGACAACATGTGCTCTTGCCAGCAACAGCCAGGCTAAAGACACATCAAGCCTGTACTGTGATGATAAGGGGTGTCACACAAAGCATTTGTGAATGAACAAATCTTGCTCAGATACCAGAGAGTTTCTCAATGAGCTGATGGATGTACCAGTTCATAACCGCACTGGTGACACTCTGGGCTCGCTGTCCCTCGCTGGAAAGAGCTCAGCATCATTTCATCCAACCCCACGAGCGGTTTCTCGCCATGTAAGAGACCGATATGAAGGCAAAAGAACCCAGCTTCAATTTTAATAGAAGCCAAACCACCCCTCTGCTAATTTTATCTCCAAGGCAGGCTATTATTAACATGTCATTATTCTTCAGAAAATTTTGATCCTGCCCAGCCCAAGACACACGAAGTCTCTATAAACTCCAGCGTGTGATTTACGACTTGGCATCAGGGGACCGGAGTGAAGTAATTCAGTCCTGTCAATTTTGTTCCTATTTAAAGGCGTGCTGCAATTAATGTTTACCCGCCGTGAGACCCGCAGTCAAAGTGGCATCTGCCAGGTGGGGAAAAAAATCACCATTTTCATTTGACAGAGATGAATTCATCGTAAACACATCCACCGGCAGAGCAGGAAAGCTCTGGGTGAGGACGAAGTCTGGGAGCCCCCGGCAGCAACACAGGTGGGAACCAGCAGCGCCTCCCACAGCCTTCCCCATGGGGAAGTGCCATTTTCGGGGCTTTTCTCCCCAGTTTCTCCCTGCAGACATGGGGTGGGTGATACTGGGATTGCAGCTGTCTCCTGCAAATTAAATTGGCCACTGGGATAATTGCTGAGGGCTTGGGCTCCCTTCGTCCTCCCCCCTGGCTCTTTTTGCTGGGGCAGCGGTCGGGACGCTGCTGACAGAGTTAATTGGGAGCGAGAGGGACAATGTCATTAAAGCATGATTGTAATCAGCCTATGAGCATCTCCTGCCAGAGAATCAACAGGGTCCCAAGCCACAGCCCCTGACTGTAACCAGCACCTTGGCTCCTCTCCTGCCTGCCCTTGGCCATGGGTCCCCAGAGTAGTGTTGGTGACCCACGGGGACCCTTGCCACCACCCGTACAGGCTCCATGAGGAGGACGAAGGAAAGGCACTGGAGCCTTCCTCACTGGTCCCAGAAGCTCCAGACTCTCAAAGCTGGAGATGAGGAGTGGCTTCTCTCCATCCCAGCCGGCAAACCAAGAGCTCGAGGCTCCCTGTGCCAAGAGAAACCCTTCCTTCCTCCCAGGTGATTCCTCCTCATCCTGAAGAGAGTGATGGCTGTGGGAGGCTGGGTGTCCCCACCACCCCAGGATGCTGCACAGCCCACTGCCACTGGGGCTGTCCCACTCCCCTGGTGTAAACCTGGGGTGGCTTTGCTGGTCTCCCAGCCCAAACCTTGCTCCTGCCACAGACATTTACTCTCAAATCTTAAAGGAGGAGCAAGGGAGCAGCAGGACAATCACTGCTCGTGTTTTATCCCCTGCAGAAGGGATATTTTCTGTCTCTGCTTTTTTAATCCCAAGCAGAAGCTATTTCCCATCCTGCCAACCCCCCGTCCCAGCCGGGAGAGGCCCCCTCATCCACCCGCTGTCAAATCCTCACTTTAATTACGTGCCCCGCCAGAGGTCTTCTGCAATTATCCAGCTTTAATTTCCTGCAGCCCCGTGTCCTCAGGAGCCTGGGATTCTCCTGGCTGGCAGCTCAGCGTTGGGCAAAGGGCCTCTTGTCATGTCCTACTCACACCTTCCCAGCTGGGCAGAAAATGAGCCGAGAGATGATGCTGGGAGCTGGGCTCTTGGGATGTTTCTCCCATCCCTTGTTAGAGCCGAAGGCCTTTTCTGCCCATCGGATGCAGGGTTGGAAGCGCGAGGTTTGCAGCAGGCAACCTGCTCGCTCTTAATTAACCTGCAGATGCATCTGCATCGCATCTTTCATCCAGGATGAGAGGGATGAGGTGTAATTTCCCGCTGCGTGCTGGTAGGAGCCCGTGTAAAACAAACCGCTCTGGCCACATTGGGGACCAGGAGAGAAACTGGCTGCTGTTAAGCATCGACAGCAGCCCCAGATTTTTATGAGATTTTTTTTCCTCTCCTCCTCTGCAGGGAGGGACCTCAAGCTTTCCACCACCTCGCTTGCACCCATGGTGGGTGCAGAGATGATCCAACAAGCCTGAGCACCGCCCCCCCCCCCTAAATATCACAGCTTGGGAAATGCAACAGCAACTCCTGTGTCTGCCTGCAAAGAGCTCAGAAGGGGGAAAAAGCCCCCAGGGGAGATGCAGGGCTGGCAGGAACAGAGCAGGGCTGGGAAGGCACCGGCAGCAGCTCCAGCCCAGCGTGGGGCTCCCCCAGCAGCCAGCCCCAACGCCCTGGATGAAGGGCTGCTGCTCCCCCCCACCTCGTACCCCACACTTGGCTCCAGCCTCAGCATGGCAGGGGGTCAGGCCCTTAGATAATTTGGAAGGGCCTTGGGAGCGTGCCAGGAGAGCCAATCAAGTGGTGCGGATTTGCATATTAATGAAACCTCATAAATAATGCATACAGCACCAAAGAGAGCTGGTGATAGCTGCTGGAACACACCAACAGCAAAAACCGTCTATTTAAATTACTTCAATTTTGCTTTTTTTTTTTCTCTTTTTTTTTTTTTACCTTGGAAGACGGGGCTCTAACCTGAGCCCTCCGAGTAATAGGTGTTAAACCACCGTGGTGAATGATAACACATGAGCAACGTTTACAGCTGGGGCAGGACGACAGGAACTCCACGGTTAACGTTATTGCTCGGGTTCACAGCTGCCCAAAAACATGGTTTACAGGGGATGTACCGTCAAAGAACGGCCACCTCCTGCCAGGCTGCCACATGCGGCACCAGCAGGATCTGTCCCAGGGCTGGGACGCTTCTCCAGGCAGGATCAGCCCCCTCAGGGTGCCCAGAGGGATGGGTGGTGGCAGGGTGTCCTTGCACCCATCACCCCACCCTGCACACCCAGCCACATCGCCCCAGCCAGAGCCAGCTGTGCTGCCCCCCTCTCTGCTCCCTGGTCTCCCAAACCAGCAGGAAAACCTTGCTAAATTGCTGCCAGGGTTTTAGAAACAGGCCACATCAAAAGGATATAAAGGTGTTCTGAAATAACCAGCCCTGGGACGGGGAAGAGGAGTCAGCAGCAGCGATGCTGCGGAGCGAGAGCTGGGCTGGGGACCGTCCGTCCCCCCACATAAGCCCCCGGCCACATCCACGCTGACGGAGGAAACCAGCTCTGCTGAGTTTGCAGGAACCTCGGTGTTTGCAGCCTGCTGCCTTCTCAGATTTTCCTTTAAATAGAACCAAAAACCATCCTGCCTTTCCCCTGCCCTCATGTGGGTGATGGTTTCCCTCTCCTGTGGATGTCGTCACCATCAATTACGGACCTTAATAAATAAATCCACCATGAGCATCACTTCCCTCCCTCCTCAGCCTCCCAGTGCCCGGCACAGGGGCTGAACTGGGCTCCCTCCCCATTGCTCTGGGCAGTTTGGCTCTGGCTTTAGTGGGAGAAGGGCTGTGCCAAGTAATTCAGATCCCTTGCAAAGCTGGAGGGATCAATCGCCTCCCCCCAGGCTTTGCCGGAGGGGCCAACAATTTAATTCTTGGTAATTTAATTAGGTTTGCCTCTGCTTTATGTCCCGTGACATAGAGACATAATGAAAATTTTTAAATGCAGTAATTTTACACCAAAAGGTTATTAATGCTCCAGCACTGACTAGGAAAGAGAAAGTGAAATGAACAGGCGTGAGCTGGGCTAGTTTTGGGTGGATTTCAGAGTTTTTCAGGCTCCTGACCCTTCGTGTCTTCCCCAGCCAGCAGCTCCCGTCCCAGAGCCACAATGCGGCAGGGATGGCCTGAGTCCCGCAGTGAAGGAAGGTCACTTCTTCTTGTCCACATGTTTTTTTCATCTCCAGCTCCTTCAGAAGTCGCCCAATTATGCCCAGACAATTAAAAAAAAAAATAGAAATAAGAAAATTTAATAGGATTTCAAATTGCCTTCTCCTGAATTCAAATTGTTTCATATATTACGTTCATGGTAACTCCTGTGCTTCCCATTTTCCTCCGGTCTTTTCTTCATACAAGTTCTTGTGCTAACGAATTCCTGGGTTTTATTTACTAAATGTTGTAGAGGAAATCCTCATTATTTGTGCCTCGGTCAGCCCAGAGCAGAGGCAGGCAGCTGCCGCCGCAGAGCCCAGCCCGATGGAGGATGAAGCTCACGTACACCCACTCCGCACGCTGCCGCCGAGAAGGATTCGGTAATTGAAAAGACCTTATAAATCAATAGAGCTAAATTGAAAACTCAGGGAGGACTCCACATAATTCACATGCTCTCCTGTTAAGTCTTCTTTTTACTTTTTTGGGGGGAAAAACAAAAGGGTTGGTAGAGGGGAACCTGGGGTACTGCAGCTCGATGCTGCTTCCCTGGCACCTCTGGCCGGGAAGACGATGCGTGAGCAATTAATCCCACACAGAGATCATCTGAATGCCAGATGACCTCCGATTTATTCCCTTGTCCTTCAAGTGGAGGAAGAAACTCCAGCCGCGGGGCCGAGCGACCGCGGTGAGCTGCTTTTATCACTAGAAGAGAGCACGAACTGGCGTGGGTCTTTTGTAGTTGCCTTCAAGGAGGAACAACGGGACTGTAATTCCCAAGGGAGAGGAAAAGCATTTCCCTGGGCACCCCAGCCCCAAGTGCTTTTCCCGTGGGTCACAGCATCCACCTCCCCCAGCCTGGCATCTCCCCAGCCTCAGTGAACCCCCAGGACCGCTGGCCGGCAGGCAGTGCGGAGTTTCTGCTAAATAATTTGCCAGCCATGGAAAACAGCGAGCTAAGGGGATTTAGGGGAAGAGGAACAAGCGACTGGATGTAATCAGACCTGATTAGTGGATGGATCAATTAAGCACTGGCAGAGCCAGGCACTAGAGAGAAGGGCAGGCTGGCAGGAGGAGGAGAGGTGATGGAATGATCGGCTGGGGCCAGGGGGTGGTCCCCAGGTCCCGGTGATGGAGGGGCTGGGCTCAAGCCCCAGTTGTGGGTGCCTCACGCCTCACTCGGCCCCCATCACTGCTTCTGGAAACTTGCACCAAGAAGGGTTTAAATGAGTCATTTATCAATTAAATGTGCGATTTTGCCAGGCAAATTAAAATCTGTCCTCTTGTTTAATTAATAGGGCAGCTTTATATTCGACAAATTAGGGAGACTCTTGATGGGCTAATTTGTTAATTAATGGAAGCCTGGAGGCTCTTGTTCCATTCGACATTGCCAAATCCTTTAATCTGAAGCATTGCTCTTCCTTCAGGACTCTCCTCTCCCTCGCACCCAGGCTCAGACCCCAAAACAGCCCCAGTAGCGATGCTCACCATGGGAGAGCTCCTGGCATGGCCTTGTTTTCCCTGCACTGAGATTCAGGACAGCCTCTCAGCAAGGGCACACTTCTCCTTCCCCTTCCTTCGGGAGGATTTATGGCTGCTGTCGAGGAAGAGCGTGAGATCCCTGCAGCCGAGCCGCCAGCTACCACTGCCAGAGTCCAATCCTTTCTCCAGGAAGGAAAGAAGGGGAAAAAATAAATTATTAAAAAAAAAAAAAAAAGAAAAAAAAAAAGAAAAAAAAAAAGGAAATAACAGCTCCTAACCCAGTTAAGAGTGAAAATTTCACTTGTTTGATTTTTTAAGACAAAGCTCCCTGCATGCAGAGTTAATGAGTTAATTGGCTTTAATAAGCAGGTTATAGTCCAGGGGTGTAAATCGGTGATGCTGCTGCCAGCAGGTGGAGAATGCCGCACTCATCCTGGCAGACCTGTCCACCAAGGGTCCCCAGACACCTCAGGGGACTTGGATCGTGCCAGCATGGGGCTAGGTCATGCCAAGCAGTGCCCACCTTGCCCATGGCCAAAGCCCATAGGGCAGAGCAGAGTTTCAGCCACTGACACCCAGATGGCTCTCACAGGAGCCTTCAGGGGGAAATAAACCCTTCAGGTATATCCAAGCTCCTCGGGTCGGCCCTTTCCCCCACCCAGGGGGTTAACGGGCACAGTCACCCCAGTAACCCCACTGCACTGCTTCCAGTACAGACGAGTAGGACAGTGCTGAGGCTTGATGGGCACCCCTGGCCTGTTCCAAGTGATGCCATGGCAAGAGGGATCGCACCAACCCCAGAGCAGGGAGCCCCAAACAGGTGTGTTGGAACCAAAACCTCACTGAGAGCACAACCAGTAACACCAGTAAGAGCAGCCCTTTTGGGGGACACACCCACACTGACCCGTATGTGACACACCACATGTGTTTTGTGATAACTATCCCATTATGGCTGCTCATTGATACCGCAAATCCTACTTTGCTTTAAAAAACCAGCCGTGTGATTTCCTGAGCTTGCACTATGGACCATTTTCCCCCAAACCAGATTAACCCAGAGCCCGAAGGAACAGCTCCTTCATTTATTTTTAGATATCAGTGCCTGCTGCACTAGCCATCACGTTATCAAGTAAATATGGAAAGCCAGATGACTGCCAGCAGAGAGGCACCCAGAGACGCTGTTATCTTTGTTTTCAATAGACTGTCAGTTCCTGGGATGTATTTGCTTTCAGCCTTTAAAAAGAAACACCAGCTTCACTTTATACCCCAGAAGTTTGCCAAGTTTCCAGCTTTCACTGAAACTTATTTGGCCGTAGCAGGCCTGCAACAGGCAGAGCACCTCGAGAGAGGGCACAGCTCTCTCAGACCAAGAAAGCAGCAATAAAAAAAGAAAATCCACTTGAATGGTAAATGCCTGCTACAGTTTCCATGATGTTCAGCAAAAAAAACCCAACCCATTGCTGTTCATGCCAACCCTGTTTGAGTGTCTTTCACACAAGGACACTGATGGTTTACACTTTGCTACTCCACCACTTGCTCCTGCACGCTGGCTGGCTGCTGGGGTCAACAAGGAGCAAAACACTCTCATATCTGGAGCTATTTCATTAATCACAGATTAATTGAGGTTGGAAGGGATCTTGGAGATCATCTGGCCTGAACCCTGGCTCAAAGCAGAGCCAGTCTCCCAGTACATCAGGCAGCTCAGGACCTTCTCCAGGTGAGCTCTGGGCATCTCCAAGGATGGAGACCACCCCCCACCACTCTGGCCCTCACCCCAGGGGTGATGCCGCCCACCGCAAAGGGCTTTTTCCTTGTGCGCAGTGGAGCACCCCCTCCTGCCATCCGCCTTTTGCCTCCACGAAGAGCCTGGCTCCATCCTCTCTACTGCCCAACTCCCAGGGAACAACAACATCTTCCAGAGGGAGATCTTCCCCTGGGCCATTGCAGGCTGACAATGCCAGAGAAGTCCCTTGGTTTTTTCCACCTGCCCTGGTGGGACCATGGGAACCCTGAGCCCAGCAGTTCTGCCCCTCCACGCAGCCAGACGAGCTCCTCAGATCAAAGCCAGGAAGCTGCTGCTCAATCCCCTTGTTTATTTCAATAAAAAAATTGCATATGTTTGGGGATAAAGTGCTGTCAGTTATTTTCCCCCTCTATTTTCTAACACTCCAGCCTCAGATCAATAAATTAATTCAAAATCATCTAACGAGCACTCAGCCTGTAATTTATTTTTCATAAGTGTTAATCCAATTCCTTCCGAACGATATGCCTTTGGGACCCTCGCAAATTAAGAAGCCATTCAAGACACTTCCCCGACATCACTTAGGCAGAAAACAACATTAGACTGAAAATAATAATAATGCCAAGCTCCTTCTAAAGATGGTTTTCAGAGACCTAAACCGTGTTTCATTTTATTTGATCCTCCACTTTCTCTATTTACTGATGCACCCTGGGGCCCATCCCCAAGCAGTTCACTTCAGCCTTTAATAACCACTATAAAATGAGTCTCGCCAAAAGCCTTGATCTGATGTGGCTTTTATTGTGATCCAAAATAATGCTTATCGGGGGAACAGCTCCTGCATTAGCTGTTGCAGGCCCGTAAAATACACACCGACTTCAATCCAGGGCTTTCCATGGGTTTTAATTCCTATTTGCATCACGGTGACTCTCGCCTAGGTTTGGAAAGAGAAGCAGACTCCAGGAAACATGAAGAGCTGATTCCAGGCTATTTTAAGCTTAAAAACAAGAAATACCACAGCTTCTCCAAAGACTCTAGAAGCCAACAGCTGCCCAGACTCAGGGCTTTGTCAGGAAAATCAAGACTGGAATGGGAAAGGGGCAAGAGCGTGGGAGACCAGCACGGTTTGATGCCACGCTTCGTGCCCGCCTGCCTCCAGCCCAGCCACCCCCACAGCTCTGCCAGCTCCAGCTCTGCCAATGCTCCTCTCAACCCCATGAAGTCATTTTAATCAGAAGCTACAGTGCTAAATTGCACTTCTCCAGCCTCAGCCTCCAGGCACAGCACCAGTCTCACCGAGCTTTCACCTTCCGAGCACATTTTAAGCAGCTCCCCCATGAAAACCACACTCGGGGGCAGCAGTGAGGGATGCCACCCAGTGAGGGTGGCACACAGGGGACCCCAGCTCTGGTCTCCCCGACTGTCAGGCACAGGTAATCCAGCTGACACAGGGACATCTCCCTCATTCCTGCTGGAGTGCCACCATCCAACACTTTTACTAAAGCTGATTCACCTTCGGGGGGATTTCACCCTGGTCCTGCCCTGTGCACCCGGGGAGGACCCTCCTGTGCCAACACAGAGGCTGCATTTCCCACCCTCTGGCATGGCTCCTGACATGTTCATGCCACAGCTGCTCAGTTCTTCAGAAAAACCTCAATACTGACCCCTTAAAGCATCTCTCTCTCTTTTCCCAACAAGAAGAAGTACTTTATAGAGCTCTGTCTTTTTACCTTTTAAGCAGCAGGTTGTGCTGCGAGCGGGAGAGAGGGCAACGTGCTTTTCCCTCGGGGTTTGCATAACACATTTCTCCTTCCACTTACTGTCTATATCGCGGTGTGCTTGGCCTAAAAAGAGAAAAAAAAAAAAAAAACCTTGCAGTAGTATTTACAAGCTAATTATGCAGAGGACTGATTTCAACATCATGTGAACACCAGAAAACAGCCAGTTGGGCTGGAAGGGGTTTTGTCTGATTTTTCTTGGAAATTAGAACTGCAACAGGCTGCTGTTGGCTGCAACAGGGAACTGGAGCCAACCGAGCCCTGGGCCCACAGAGCACAGCCCTGCTCCCAGCCCGACCCCCTGCCCACCGTTACCAACTTCACTGGAAGCACATCTCCAGTTCTTTGGCACAACTGCTGAGAGAGGCAGGAGAAACACACAAAAGAACAGGATTTCAATTTATGTGCCATGGGATCACAGAAAAATTAAAGCCATGCTTGAAAGAAATAACAATTACCTTTTCTTTATATTTAGCAGCACTCCCTCGTACAAACCCCAGCCAAAATGCCATTTCCAATAACACAACAGATTTTACACTACATAAAAC
Organism: Pedionomus torquatus; assembly: GCA_013398155.1. Taxonomy (NCBI): domain Eukaryota; kingdom Metazoa; phylum Chordata; class Aves; order Charadriiformes; family Pedionomidae; genus Pedionomus; species Pedionomus torquatus. Next base: position 35,846 of record VZRU01007849.1, read on the forward strand.
TCTGTGCACCAAGGGGAGAGAGAAGGCAACATGGAATAGCTTCCTCCTTCCACACATCGCTTTGTAGCATTGCTCTTTTCTGCTTTGCCAGACCTCGGCCCTGCATCTCTGAGGCTCAGGAAGCCGCGACGGGTCCCAGGAGTGAGGGATGGAGGGATCTGGGGAGGTCTCAGGGATTTACTGAGCGGAAGGCTGTGGGAGCTCTCTGCGCCAGCAGATCATCCTACCCACCGTCACCCCTGTTATCCATCAGCCAGCAGCTTGTTTTCAAAGCGTTGGTCCCCTGTCACTCAGGAATTATAGATCTACCCAGCGAAGTCGCAGGGAAATAATCATTTCCTCACTGCTTGGCCTTCTGAAATGCAAGGAGAAAATGAGATTTCACTTCTTTGCTTTAGATCATGGGGTTTTCTTTCCTGCTGTGCTTATTTCAAAATCCCCACTCCTCCCATTCGGCTGCCAAAAGCGTGCAGGGAGCTGCTGGCAGCATTACAACCATCACCCCTGGGTCTGGGGGATCTGCCAGCAGGCTGCCAGCACGGTTCTGCTCCGGGAAAGGCTTTGATGAGCCCAAGGGGGAAAATTTCAACCCCATTTCGACCGAAAGTTAGAGATGGTGCCCATGCAGAGGCAGATTTGCAAAGCCTCACGACTTCAAATCCGGATTTAAATAGCGCCTGAACAAGTAGCAGACTCCAGACAAATAGAGATGTTCCACTGGAGACATTTAATCTCATTAACCCAGGAGCAGTTTGTGTGTTTTTGTTCCATGGTGGTAGAGCAGGAAACCTTGCCGCAGCAGCAGTTCAGTGCAGAAGCCGGCAGGGAAGCTGCATTCAAACACAGCCAAGATCTACCTGTCTGCTTTTACCACCCCCTCCAGGCAGAAAAATCACCACAAAATAAATTTCCCCTAGAAAATTAGGGTTACTTTGGAGTAAGGTGAGGCATGGAGCTCTGAGAATGGCTGACTCCTCTGGCAAGCGATGCCAGAGTCACAGAGATGGGAACTCCCAGCCCCATGTGGCTTCGTACAAAATCCAGCAATGATTTATCGGCTCTCCTTTGCTCTGCAATTCTTGCCCTGCCAAACTTCCTCTCCTCCTGGAGAAAAGCAGAAGCAAGGACAAGGGAAGGAGGTGGAAAAGAGTTTTGATTTCAGAGGAAAGGGGAAGACAGAAAGCGCAGGGGCAGCTCCAGCACTGCAGAAAACAGGATTTACAGCCCTCTGCCAAAGCCTTTCACACCCGTGTTGCACCTCCACCCAGACCAATTTAATTTAATTGATTTCTTCCAATGGGCAGCCATCTGTGCCAAGAGCCTTATTTACACCAGAATCTTTCAAAGCGACAGCACTAATAAACGCCAGCAAAGAGAAGGTGTGCATGACCCCACTGTGGCCTAGGTGAGATGAAGGCACAATCCAGCTCTGCTAGAATTTGCTCTCCCTCCATGAAGCAGATTTATTGTCCCCCTGACTCCCCTGGGCCTTCAGTGATGCCAATGTGCAGCTCCTCCACCACATCCCTTTTCCTGGGAGCATCGAGAAATTGAGATTCTTCAAACCCAGGGCTGGCTCCTCAGTGGGAAAAAGGCAAACCTCTGTGCTTGGTGGCATCCAGCAAGGGCCAAGTGTGGCAGGAACAGGAGAGAGCTCCCTCTGGACCCTGCTGACACTGAAGAGCAGGCAGGAGCCCTTCAGCTCCTCTCTTGGCTGTGCTGCATGTTCAGCAGCATCACAGCCTTTACAGTGGCTTCTGGGCACACACTGCAGGCCTGCTGCTTTTCCTGCCCCTGTCTATTTCTTTATCCAGTCTCTAGATGTCTTGTCTGCTAAATAAAAGACACTTAAAAGAAAAAAACAAAACAAAAACAAAAAACCAAACCAACAAACCACCCCCAAAAAAAAAGAACAGAACAAGAAAAGCAAAACCCCAAATCAACCCCAAACTCCATTCCAGATGGTCTGGAGGAAAACTCGTAGCATTTGGCAAAAAGCTAGGATTTTGCTTTCTCAGTCCTGAATTTCAAGCTCAGAAAGGTCAGACCTCCCATAGAGACTACTGCACTGCACTCTACTCTTTTTCTCATCGCTAGATTCACAAGGTTTGCAATTCCAGCTCATTATACAAACCCAAGACTACTGTGCTCGTGTCAAATCCACTCCCTGCTTCTTCTTTCTGCCTCTTTTCAAACAGAGACCATGTACCTGGGACACATGTACCTGGGGGAGCCGGGGCTGTGGCGAGGGACTCCACACCAGCTGGGTTCTGGTCCAGCCTGATGATGGTATGATGAGTGTCTGTCCTCTCACCACCCCAGGCAGGAGAAGGAGACACGTCCCAAGGAGTTGGTTAGCTGAGATCTGAATGATGCCAAGATCTTTGGTGCAGAACATGAGAAAAGAGCAAGTCAAGTGCTCTCTTGAACTTCAGTGTTATTGAATCATGGTGGTGGTGGAAGGAGCCCACTGGGACACGTCTAGGCCAGCCCAGCCCAGTCCCACCCATCTGTCTCCAGCATCACTGTCCTGGCTTCCCCCTTCTCTGCTGTCTGGATCTGAGCTCCCCTTCAGCACACGAACAAACCAGAAGAAGGTCTGTGGAAGAGTAACTGCTTGCAAGAGCTCTGCTCAGGAGCCACAGCTGGATGGACACCTTCTCAGCACTCATTTCTTGAGACTCAGATTATTTTTCACTTCTCTCCCAGCTGGAAATATTCAAGAACCTCCTTTCAGGTGCTCCATCTGCATTCCTGGATCCTCCCAACACCGCTGGGATGGAGACCTAAATCAGAAATGACATCTCATAAACATCAAACATTCCTGCCACGTTCTTTGGCATCTTCTCCCAAGGCTGCGCACTAGGAGCACAGCGTACTGGAAGGCCAGTCCACCAGCTCACCAGCCCTGTTAATTATAAGTCACGGGTCTGGCTTTAGCAGCTGCTATGTTCTTTTGCCCTCTCGTACATCACTCTTACATGCTGCCTTATCCCTGAGCCCCCAAAACAGCCCTGATGGGGCACACTGATCTCAGAGACAAACTGGGAACGCTATGAGCTGCAGGACTCAGGGCTCCCCCCAACTGAGAAACTGTGTCTTCATTCCCCGAACGTAGATGAGGTCTAAGAGTAATTTCCGCACTGCACCCTGCGCTGGGCACAGCTGGTTTCCCCTCCTAACACTTTACGCAAGAGGTGAAGGAGAAAAGACTGAAGAGAAACTGAAATAAATAGCACAGCCCAGTTCTGGCGCCACCTTCACGCTTTGAGGACAGGCAAAGGCTTAGAAGTAACTTTTGCACACTCGAGGGAAGCAGATCAAAGGGGCGCTGGCTGGAAGGAGCCCGTTTAGGACTGGCATTGTGTAATCCCAGAGTTTTCTGCCAAACGTGCCATGGTAGCAAGGGCTGGGGGAGCTTCTCGTGGCAGATCGCTGCTGGGAAGAGCCCAGCAGAAACGCACACTGGAAATGCAACGGATGTTCCTCAGCGGCGAGGCAGAATGCTTGCTGCACACCCCAGAGGATCCTGAGCTCTGGTGTTAAGGCATTTACAAAAGATTGCAAAGATCTGCTCTAATTGTTTGCCCTGGTAAAATACAGGGAAAATAAACTTTTAGAAATCGAAGGCCAATGCATGAAGCAGATGTGCCAGCAATGATAAGGCAAAGCAAGGCTTTTAGAAACCAAATTTCAGCTTTGCACAGATTAGACATTAAAATGAATGCACTTAATTTCATGCCATATGCAAATCTTTACCAGCTGTCAGGCCTGTAGTCACTAGAGATGAAATGTAATAACTAAACAAGAACAAAAAGGCATTGACGACTGAGTTCTGGAGAAGCTCTGGTTATTAGGGAAGTCGGGGGCCCCCCCCAGCCCTGCTGCCCACGGCTGCCCAGGCACACAACCCAAACTCATCTGGAGCTGCAATCAAACATCTGCTAATAAAGTAACTATAAAAGATGTGGCTACTACTTACTCCTGACATTCAAGAATTCCCAAGCAAACTGCTGTTTTCTGCACAATCTGACCATCACTAATTTGGTCGCTGGACTAACGAGTGACCAGGTAATCACCAGGCATCTTCCCAGATCACAGCTTGACGGGCCGGCAAAGGGCCACCTCCATCCCCAGGCTTTTCTCTTCCTTGTTAGCCCTGAATATATGTCACAGACGTGCCGTCAGCCAAGAATCCATGAGTGCAGAACAAGGAGAAACATTCCTGTTTCTCTCTGGAGTGAAAAGCCCTTGCACGCTGATCCCCACCAAAGTAGAGAGCATCGTCCTGGCTTGCCCTCGTCGTGAGCACACAGCTACGCCGTGCAGCACCGCTGGCCAAACTCCGTCCCCAAGGAGCTGCATGGAATTATGACCCAGCACTGGCCATTTACCGAAACACTCAGCAAGCATCAGCTCCACTGAAGTAATTCCACAGAGCTCTTAGCTCTTGCCTGAAGCCATTCGCCATGGCTGGGGGAAATGGCAATCTTCTACTTGCTTCCAAAATGGGACAGACCTCTGAGAAAAGGGAGGCTGCTGCTTTCAAGACCTGAACTGCATCCAAGTGCCAGGGCCGTGGGCTGGGGTTAAGATTCACCTGGCAGCAGGTGACTGTTAGCTACAAACAGCAGAAGTAGAATAGAATAGAATCATCATGGTTGGAAAGGACCTCCGAGATCATGGAGTCCAACCATACACACACACAAACCCTACATCTTGGCCACTAGAGCATGCCCTGAAGTGCCACATCTATATGTTTCTTAAATGCCTTCAGGGATGGTGACTCAACCACCTGCCTGGGCAGGATGTTCCAGGGGCTGACCACTCTTTCAGTAAAGTAATTCTTCCTAATATCCAGTCTAAACCTCCCCTGCTGCAACTTCATACCATTTTCTCTGGTCCTGTCATTATTCTCTTGGGAGAAGAGGCCAGCACCCACCTCTCTACAACCTCCTTTCAGGCAGCTGTAGAGGGCAATGAGGTGTCCCCTCAGCCTCCTCTTCTCCAGACTACACATGCCCAGTTCCCTCAGCCTCTCCTCGTACGACTTGTTCTCTAGACCCCTCACCAGCTTGGTGGCTCTCCTCTGGACACGCTCCAGCACTGCAATGTCATTGAAGTGAGCCCAGCACGGTGCCTGCATCGGCAAGGAAGAGCTGCAGGCTTTCAGAGGAGCAAGGAGCTTCCCTGCGCCACGGAGAGCAGCTCGCAGTGCTTGCCCTACATACCAGCAAGAGAGAGAGAGAGACACACACAGCTCCTGCTCCAGCTCAGCCTCTTCCTGTTGAAAGCCATAAAAACCAACCGAGGAGGTTTAACATTCCATCTCCAAAGTAATTAAATCCAGCCGTATAAAGTGAAATGTTTAACAGCTCCAAGTTTTGCAGAGTGCTGGAGGAACCTGATAAAGATGGAGTTACACTGCTGGTGATAAACAGGGGGTGTTCTCTGCACTGTTAATTGGCAGGGGGGGAAGAGGAGCCTAAGTTTTAATTTGGAGGAATTTCAGAGGACGCATTTTATTTAACAGCACGCAGGAAAATTAACACAGAGCCATGGAAAGCTGTGAACTGCAGCTTTCTGTGCTCCTCCGTATCTCCAAGAAGGGCTCTCAAGTCAGCGTCTGAGTTCTGCTGAGAACAGCACAGATTGCTCGGCAAATCCATCTCTTCCAGCTCTCACCTCACTTGTTTCCGAGTGTAGGTGCCGAGATAAGTCAGGCAGAGTTCCTGATATCAGATCTCCACGTCAATGTTGCTAACCACAGAGGTGCTGTATGATTTACAAAGGATCATCCACCTGCTTGGGTTTGCATTTTTAACAATCAGCACATGCAAAGAGCCATTTGAATGTCCCAGACTCCAGGAGCCTTTGGAAACTTGGATTCATAGAGAAGCAAAGCCAGAGCGGTCAGCAGTTACCGAGGCTTCTGCTCCCTGCTTTGCTTCCTGGGATTTAGGAACTTAAATAGCTCTTGAAGACTACATTCTGGGAGCATCCCTGTTATCAACAACTGCTCAGTCCTGGCTGATCAGAGACCCACATGGATGATCAAAAGACTAAAATCAGCCTGGAACCAAGACACACTGGCCTCCAGCACCCAGCCCAGGCTGAACCGGGCTCACTCATAGCCCCCAGCACCTCTGCCTGGACACACCACTGCCTCCCCAGCATCCCTGTGCTGGCTGCAGTGCCATGGTGACCGAGCATCGTCCCCTCTTCCTGGAACTTTTAAGGAAAAATGGCCCCCTGTTCAGCAGCCACCTGTGGCCTCCCACAGCACAGGGCTGTCCCCAGAGCCCTCTCAGATTCTGCGTCTCCCCCAGCCACATCCTGCACCCAGGACTCTGGTAGGAAGCGAAGGACACCCTGGTTCCCCAGACCAAAGCAGGCAGGAACAAGAACAGCCACTTGTGAGGAAGAACCTCCAGCTAGACAACAGTGCTGGCTCCATTCTCAGCTGCCAAAAGCCTTCTGCAGCTGAACATCACCAAGAATAAAGACAAATAATGAGGATCAAGTCATTCCTAGCTATAAAAAAAAGCTGTGTTTTTTAAGTGAAGTCCAAGAATGGGAGAGCTTGAAGGCATCCAAGACTAGAAGAAGAATCTCTGAGCGCAGAGAGCCCAAGCGTGGTGCTTATGGCCACCACTGTCTCCAGCCCTGCTACAACCAGTGGCACAAGTGGAGGTCCCCAGAGACCCCAACAGTGCCAGCCTCATGCTCCCCACCTGCAGGACAGATCACCTTCAGCCAAGTCTGTCCCACCATTGCATTAGTGAGGAGAAGTGCCACCTCCAAGTGTGGCAATCTGTTGTCTTGCCCTCCCAGATCTCTGCAGGGACACCTGCTAAGCTCTGACAGCTGTCAGTACCTTAGCAGGGGGGCGAGCTGAGAATCTTACAAGGTAAAACAGCTCCTTTTGTAATCTGTTCCTACAAAACACCTACCCTCTTGCCTGTTTTAGCCCTCCTTGTCCTAGATTACAAGCCCTGGAGACAGCAAATGTGCAGAATTTTAACTATTAAACGATACATCTTGCAAATGGGTCCCCAGCAAGCGTGCCTGCTGGAGGAGAGGTCTCTGCCGTGGCACAGACATCTCTCCACCCTTCTCTGCCAGGCTGATCGGCTGCCCCAATCCGACTGCTCCCATGGCTCCTGGAAAGGATGGGGAAGTTGTTTTTCACCCCTCCAGGGTTATCACAAAGCCGCTCATCCTTGTGCCATGCCCTAAGCAGGTTTCTGTGCTCCCTGATATTCAGTCAGAGACCGATTAAGCAGGCGCCTACATAGACTTTGATGCCAAATCCCTCTTAACAAGTATCGCTTTTGTTGCATTTTTAGCTGAACCCCCCTTCACTCAGGCAGAGGAGCAGGGAGGTAAAAGCAAGAGATTAGCTGGGCATCTTACCCCCAGAAGCCCTCATTATACCAGGAGGTCTCCACTGCCTCCTGCAGTCAATTAGATGGACGGGAGCTGGGGATACCTGGCACTTCACAGGATCAAATCCCAGAGAGGAGACTGTAGAAGGCAATTTCCCTTCTGTTATTGACATGCAAATCATCGCTGCAGTAGCTCATGGGTTTAATATATTTCCAGATTGCCTGGCATAGAGTCACATTAGTCAAGTATATGTGGCACTTGGTCCAAAATGACTCATTATAGAGTCAGCATTTCCACCTCATTTTCAAGGACAGGCTGGAGATGAGCCTGCAGCCACTTGCCTTACCCCCCTCCCAGGTCCCTCTGAGGCAGGACCCCATGGAGCTTGGGGACTGCGAGTAAATGGCCAAAAAGTTCCTACACGACAGACACATGAGGACAGTGAGGCTTGGTGTTACAAACAGAATGAGGTCCCCAAGAAACATCCTCCTCAACCCTGGGTACATATTTCACTGTGGCTTTCTACAGCCCTCAACTTCTACAAAGCTGATGTTTCTCACTCCAAAGCAGGGCCACCAGCAAGAACAGGAACTGTCACAAGAAACAATGTTCTCTCTCACAAAACATGTTGGTTTTTTCCAAGAGTTTTCAGGTTTGCTCCCTGTTCTCCACAGCTCCCAGCACCGTGACTGACAACTCATCACAAGTACTGGAACAAGGAGATATCCCAGGTGCTGCTATTGGCACCTCTGTCCCTGTCTGGGGACAGTACCAGCCCAGCAGCATTCACTGCTCCCTTTGGATGGTCATTTCTGATGTTCAGCTGGTTGAAAAACTGTGCTGACCATAAGTTCAATAATGAAAGCGCTCTTCTTCCACACAGATGGGACTCCTTATTCCCTTCTTCACTCTGAATTGCATTCCTCATTATACCCAGACATCACAGAGTGGCTTTGCTTGGGACCTGCTGGTTGGAGCTGACTGGTCTGGTGTTAGAACAGCTCTGTCCCAGCTTAGCTGAAACAACATCATCACGCTCAGCTGCAGTATTGCTTTGAAAGTTCTCCTTTTGTCCATTTATTCCCAGTGCCGCAAACCAATCTGTCTGAGAAGCTCATTCCTCATTATTCATTAAGAGAGCCAACAAAGCCCTCTGTTCCTGCACCCTCTCAGAACTTTGTTTCCAGCAATCTATTCAGTCTTCTGTTTGTGCTTCCCAATGTTTGTGCTAAGAGCTTTAAATTGTTCACTTAGCCTTGAACCCCCTTCACTCCACGTCTTTGGTTTGCAGCTAGAAGAAGTAATCACCACAGTGCAATCTGCCTCTCGCTTTTTGCTTACCCTTCTATTTTCTCTTTAATTAAAAATCCCTTTGGTCCTGCACTTGGATCCAGGACGTGGTTTCCATTTGCCTTGCAAACAGTGCAGCTCAGAATGTCAAAACTGTTTTTCACAACAACCTTGCTTTGACCTGGGTGACAGCTTTACCGCCAGGCATTTGATCTCTTACTTGCCCATCTGTTCATTGATTAAAATCCCACACTTCAATATGCAATTCTGTCTCTGCATCCAGCAGCTTCTCCCGACAATAAGACCCTCCTACAGACAAGGAGCGTTTCCCAAGTGATGCTCCTCAAAGCAGATTGCTGCCTCCTTATCACCTCGGTTTAATCCAACAATTCAAGGGCAGCCAGTGGCCAGCAAGTCCCAAAGATGCTGCCCAAGAGTGCGGGAAGTAAAGGAGATGAAACCTGGGCTAAAGGGAGTCAAGAAGAGACCACCAGCATGGCACATCTCCTGGGGGATGCTGGACCAGCAGTACTCCACCTCCAGATGCCTGCTGCATCCTCCTCACAAAGGCCTGCTGCGATAGGCCGAGGGGCAACAGACTTAAGTTAGAAAAGAGCAGATTTAAGTTGAATATTAGAAAAAAATTCTTTACTCTAAGGGTGGTGGAACACTGGAACAGGTTGCCCAGGGAGGTGGTTGAGGCCCCGTTCCCTGGAGATATTCAAGGTGAGGCTCGACGAGGCCCTGGGCAACCTGGTCTAGCTGGGGGTGTCCCTGCGACTGTGGGGAGGTGGGACTACATGACCTTTGGAGGTCCCTTCTGGCCTGGATGATTCTATGATTTCTATTCTGATTCTATGCCCTGCAGCACAGCCATTGAACTGGAGGCTGGGAGGGCAGACAAAAGTCCTCCCTTTTGCAGAGATTTTAATTTTTTTCCTCATTTAATGTATGGGCCAGGAAAGCCAGAAAGAAACAACACTAATGTTTCTGCCTTATTGCATCTTCCAAATTGATGTCAGGTAAGATTATCACAAGGATCAGTGGAACAGCCACCACCAGCCACAGCACCGCACAAGCTTCAGGGAAATGCAGGGTCTGTACCACCGGCCACCGTTACACCCCATCAGCAATAAATCTCCCAGCCCTTCCTACCACACAGAAAGGCGATATTTATCCCAGTACAACCAGTTCCAAGAGGAAGCCAGAGCCTTAAAATATGCTTTTCATGACGAATGAAAAGCAGAAGGTATAAAGGTCCAGGAGAGACTGCAGCACACGGGGAGGTTTCTATGGAGCAGTGAAATGAGTCAGTGCCATCTACCGGCTGCAGGGACCCGTCGGCTTCCACATTCACCAAATCCAGCCTCAAATGTTAAGGACCAGCCTCTTGCATGTCTTCTCCCATGACACAACCATAAGGCTTCCACCAGCATCCCTCTGCAACACCATAAGCAACAGAACTGTCTTAGATGAAAATCAGATGTAGAGGTTAAGAATCCAGATGGGAGTCCTTCAGCACAACCATGACTCCAGACACGTCCGTGTCCATCCACACGGAGAGCTGCCAGGGAGCCCCAGTGGGCCAGCCCAGAGCTCCAGCTCCAGCATTTCACAGCCCTACTCTCTCCCTTCGTTATCCCTGACAAAAGTCATAAATAATTGTGATGTACGACGTGCTGGCAACGAGAACCCTTGAGCTGAGGAAGAGCTGTGGAAATGCCAAGTGTCAGTAGTGCTGCTGGCATCCCCGAGGGACAGCGTGGCACAGCGATCACAAAGTACCACTCCAAGGCTACCAAGAGGCATCAAAGCCAGGAGGAGATGCCAGACGTTCCTGACTATCAGCGTTGTTCTCATCTGTTGGATCACATTTAATTGGCAGACAGTTTCTAAATGTGCTTCTCACCGTTTTTAAAAGGAAAAGACACCATCGCTTGATAATTATGCCGTAATTAGTCTTGGGTGCTGTATCACCAGCACTGAGGAAAACACACATTTGTCTTGAAGCTTCCTCTTGAGGGGTGGAGAGGTTTGCTCACCCTTCAAACGCCAATTATGCCCCAAATTTCCCTTTCAGCAATTAAGGGGCTCTGGCAGGTTCCAAACGGCTGGAGAACATGGCAATTTTATGCTGCAGGAATAGCCTTGGGCTCCATTTGCTGCCGAGTGGTCTCAGAGCTGAGGTGCTGTCAGTCTCTTTTTAGGGATGCCAATTGAACAGAGTTCATCAAGCTGCTTTTGTCAATCCCGGTAAAGTCAATAAAGATCTGAGAGAACGGTTACTGCCTTTCCCACTGAAAAAGAGCAAGGAAAGGAAGACTTTTTCTGGAAACCTTCATGCAAGGCAACATCAGCCCAGTACTCCACTGCCTTAAGGCAAAATAGTCTATTTTTTTGCCACAGAGGTCAGGGCTAGGTGACAAGAAGGCCTTTTTCAGTCAGAAGAGGTGTCATATTGTGCAAGTAAACAAGCTGTGAGCACAGAGGACAGCTCGCTGTGCTCCCTGTCCCACCTTGCCCCGGCAGAGCCCCGCTGATGGAAGCTCCTGGCCATGCCCAGCCTCTCCACAGAGGTGGCTACACCAGGCAGGTGGCTGCCATCACCCGGTCCCGCACCCCCAAGCGGTCCAGCAGGGGTGGGCCCCCCCAGAGCCCTGCCCCAAGCCTGAGGGGAGCCATGACGCCCTCCTCTCCTCTAGGCCGCCGCCGTCGCATAGCAACCGGGAGCGGGCGCCCAGCTCTTAAATAGCCGGTGGGCCCGCCCCATCCCTGTCTTCCCTCTCCATTGGCTGTCTCTCCTGTGATTGGCGTGAGCGCTCACCACTTCTTACCCTCCACGAGCCTCTCCCGCGCCGTGGGCGTGGCGTTACCCGGAAGCCGCC
>VZRU01007849.1:47579-68870 GCA_013398155.1 Pedionomus torquatus
GGGGGTCGGGGGGGGGTTTTCCAGGGGGGGAGGACACAGGAGCCTCTGGCTGGGGGGGTGGCAGGGCTGGGGGAAGAGGAGCAGATGGGCCTTGTAGGGGACAGAGCTCTCCCGACCCTTTGGAGCTCTTGGGTATCAGTGCCTCTTCGTGCTGCTGCTTTTACGTTAATTTACAGCAGTTCCCATAAGGGTGTGTTATGCTAAATGCTGCACGCACCCTGCCTTGGTGTGCTTTGAGATGACAGGGAAAATAAGGTGTTTGGGATAACCCCTAAGAGCTGTGCCAGAAGCCCAGAGCACACATGCTGAAGTCCATTCAGATGCCATGTCTCCAGCACCATGCCACATGTGACATGGAGCTCTGGCTAAAGCTGTTTGTATTCCCAGGTGGTAGCAGCAGGAAAGGAGATGTTCCTCGTGTCGGCTCTGGAAGCAGGATGAATCTCGTGTCTATGGCGACAGATCCTGAGTTGAAATGGATAACCCTCTGGGTCCGCATCAGGTGGGCAGCCGTGCTCGTGCTCCTCCTGAGCTCACTGGTGATGCTGCTGCTCCCACTGGCTACTGTGGAAGACCAGTGCCATGCAGTGCTCAAAGGACTCTCCTTCCTGAAGAGTAAACTGGGCACAGGCTCCTCGGGGGTCACCAGATACAAAGGACAAACAACCGGTCTCAGCGTGACCTCCAGGGGGCTGGAGCTGCTGGTGCTGAAAGGCAAACCCTCCCCAGGTAAGAGTGTCCCTCACAGGGGAACAGTTGGGTTGCTGTATAACAACAACCACCTGCATGTGGAGATCCACACTCCTCCACCTGATGATCTCCTGTACCCCATAAAGGTAACCAACTCTCACTATCCAACTGCAAATTAACATCAGCTGTAAATGACCCACAGCTAGCCTGATAGCATTCCATTGCCCTGTGCTGCAGAAGGGCAACGCACTGGCCTTTTCTCAGCACTTTCTTGTCTCTCAGAAGTTTTTCTTAATGCTTTCGGGGCCAGTGAGGTAGTTGGAATAGGGAGGGGTCTTCTAACACACAGTAATGTGGGATACACAGCATTACTACTGAAATTTCTGGCTGCCACAGAACAGCCTTTCTGGCAATGTCAGGATATTAATTTGTAAGGCACTCAGAGGAATCCCGACAATTCCAGCACTTTATCCTTGTTTGCATAAAAGCTATTATTGTTGGGAAGATGTTTGATAATTTCTGTGAAAAAAATGGATAGAAGTGCTGTGCTTCTAGTAAGAGAACTGATATTTGCTGAGAGAATCTATTTACGACTCCGTGTCCTCCCACACAAAGCAGCCTGGTGGCCACACAAGGCCACAAAGCGAGTTCTGCCAGGGTGGCTACAGGCCTGTGGCCAGCTTGAGCCACGCTGCTCACAGATCCGGCCTCACTGCGCTTCCTGCCAGGAACAGCTCTGCTGCAGCGTACTGTGCCCGAAAACGTGGCACGAGTCTCAGTGCTTGTAGCCCAGCAAAAGCTGGAATACAAGTTTTCTGTTACAATTCTCGTAGACTGACTTTATTTGAATTTTACATCAGCAACCAGTAACAGCCTCCAGAGGCTTTCAGTGAAATTCCCAACCCTGTTATCTTACCGTTATTGTTGCATTTCAGAAGTGAAGTTAGAAGCCAAAGCGGCTCTGAATCAAGCCCTGGAAATGAAGCGCCAAGGGAAGCGGGAGAAGGCCCACAAACTCTTTGTGTACGCCCTCAAGATGGACCCTGATTACGTGGATGCCCTGAACGAATTTGGTATTTTTTCTGAAGAGGAAAAAGACATTCTTCAGGCTGACTACTTGTACTCCAAAGCACTAACCATTTCTCCCTGCAATGAAAAGGCTCTGATCAATCGGGACCGGACGTTACCTTTAGTTGAAGAGATAGATCAGAGGTATTTTAGCATTATTGACAGCAAGGTTAAAAAAGTGATGGCCATCCCCAAAGGCAACTCTGCCCTGCGCCGGGTGATGGAGGAGTCCTATTATCACCACATCTACCACACGGTTGCTATCGAAGGAAACACCCTGACGCTGTCAGAAATACGACACATCATTGAGACCAGATACGCCGTTCCTGGGAAAAGCTTAGTGGAGCAGAACGAGGTGATCGGCATGCACGCCGCTTTGAAATACGTCAATACCACCCTGGTCTCCCGGATAGGCTCCGTCACCATCAGCGACATCTTGGAGATACACCGGAGAGTGCTGGGCTACGCTGACCCGGTGGAGGCAGGGCGCTTCAGGACTACTCAGGTGTTTGTAGGACATCACATACCTCCGCATCCCCAGGACGTTGAGAAGCAGATGCAGGAGTTCGTGCAGTGGATTAACTCGGAAGACGCCATGAGCTTGCACCCTGTGGAGTTCGCTGCCTTAGCCCACTACAAGTTGGTTTACATCCATCCGTTTGTCGACGGCAACGGAAGGACCTCGCGCCTCTTAATGAACCTCATACTAATGCAGGCGGGGTACCCCCCCATCACCATCCGCAAAGAGCAGCGGGCAGAGTATTACCACGTCTTGGAAGTAGCCAACGAGGGCGATGTGAGGCCTTTCATACGCTTCATTGCCAAGTGTACCGAGACTACCCTGGACATGTTGCTCATTGCCACCACAGAGTACTCCGTGGGCTTACCTGAAGCAGACGGCAGCGCTGCTGGATGCAAACAAACCATTCCCGTCAAGACTTGAGGGTTGTGGACATTCAGGAGCCAACGAACGTGTGAGAGAACGGAATGCCAAGCCACTCAGTAGTCCTGCTGGGAAATAACTCAACAGGAGGTGTCACTTTTCAGCATTTCATTTATTTAAAGTGTCTTACATTTGATTAAATTAATATAATTTATTTATATACATTATACCAAGTTGAAATGTGAACTGTTGACGTTGACTGTGCACTCTAACTTGCTTGTTCTACTGGAAGGAGGTGGGGAGAGGTGTCAGAAGGGCTCAACAAAGTCAACTAATTTAATTTCCTCTTAAAAGTTTAAGTTTTGAGAAGCTGTTTCAATCACAACCCTTCACCTACTCAGTCAATTGGATTGTCTTACCTAACAGCTCCTTGGCAAGTCTTAACTGAGTTGTTGCTTTTGTATTACCTCTTCCCTTTTGTCCAGAAAGTCCCAAAACACAGCCCTTGCAAAACAGAGCTCTCCCAGCTCCAGAAATCAAGAGTATTTCCTGTCAGTTGTACCTGTTTGATAGCACTGAGCAGGAAGGAGACTAAACTCCAGCTCAGCAAAAGCTTCTCCCCGCTTCTGCTTCTGTTTTCAGTAGCACTTGGCATGTTTAGTTTCACTTGCCTTTCCTAGGGTGAGTTTCATACAAATGGGAAGCTCTGGTGTAAGATTACAGATGACTTGACTAGAACAAGAAGAAAAGCTCTCTGGCTTCTTTCACCAAACTGCGTGGTGCTTTTGCATAATTTCAGCCAGAAGAATTAGTGTGGCCCTGCCTCAGACCCTGCCTCACCAAGCAGGAGCTTGTTCTTACTGCAACTGTCCTTACACATTTCAGTTCAGGGTTTGAAAGGGGCTTGTTTTCTGCAAAGCTGCGGGCAGAAAAGGGTTTTATATGTAACAGTGAGACAACCTTTATCAGTTGTGCCAACTTTGTAAACGTGCGTATTGCCAAAAACTTAAGTTTCTTCCATCTACACAAGAGAACTTTTCACAATTAATTACTAGGTGGCCTCTTGAGAGGCCTCAAGAATCACACGAGGCCTCTCTGTGCTACAGTGGCAGTTAGTGTAGTACCAGGAAGCTGCTGTGCAATTCAAAGCAGCATCCTTGATTTTTGACTTTTAAAGTAAAAACACCTGCAGCCTGACATAGAATAGCTCCCTCCACCCCTGCCTGCCAGGTGTGGAACAGCATAATTGATCCCAGTGTCTCAGAGTTCAGAAAACATTGATTCAGTGCATTTTAAAAACCCTGTCAAGCTTAAACCCTTTGCAGAATAGCGTAAAGGCTGCCTCGTGCCAGTGTTAAGTTTTTTTTCCCTTTTAACTCTTACCTGCAAGGTAGTTCTGACAAATTTTAGACAGGCAGGCAATAGACTGAGGGGTCCCTGTGAGCTACAGCCCCACTCCACGCTCACGTACTGGTTACTGCTGACAGGGAAAAGAAACAGTAGGTGAGGAAGGGTGTTTTGTTCTTACAAAGCATGCTTATTTTTGTAGTTAAAGTGAGTATAAATAAAATCTGCACTTTAGAGCTCAGGGCGGGGGGGAAACTATGTTATTTTAGTAACAGATTAATAAACTATTTTAATATTAAAGTCTTTGTTTGGAATAGGAAGTGTTTTGAGAACAGCCTATGGAGTAAACTAAGAAATGCTTACAGCTTGGTTTGCAGAGCAGCAGCTGACACAACCCTGGGGGGGGCTCTGAAGCAGCAAGTCCACCCCCAACAGCCAAGTGAAGGGTAAATCTTTGCTGGGGTTGTGTACACACCTGCTGTCAGGGCAAGGCAGGCACCAGCCTTGTCATTCCTACCCCCAAATCAAAAAGTTTCACATCAAAAAAAAAAAAAAAAAAAAAGGGAGTGTTATTGGAATGTACCTAAACCCGTTCCAGGATAGAATCAGAGTCCTGTGAATGAGCACCGACAAAAATAAGGTACCTGCTTCAAAGCTAGGAAGCGGATTCATCATCTCAAAGTAAAGCCACATCAAATCAGCAGAGAAATGTAAGCACTGAAAATAGTGTTTATTTGCAGCAGTGCTTGTGTTGTACAAGTCAACTTGGTACTGGGGTCCCCCCCTCACATTCAACTTCCAGAGTTGGCAGCGGTTTTAGTCACCAAGCAGTAATATTTCTATCCAAGATCAGGTACCATGTTATTTAAAAGTCCGAGTTGATTATTGAAGTAGTTTCAGGATATTCATACTAGATGGAACAAGCTACTTAAAAGGTTATGTGCCACTGTATCCCAGTGCACCCGAGAGGAGAGGTACATCAGTATTAGCCAGCTGCCGTAGGGTAAGTGCAATTCCCACACTCACATTTCAACAAAAGCAACAGTATTTATAGAAAACCTTTGAGAACTTGAGTTTAATAAACCAAGAAACGTCAGCTTGCACTTCACATTTGTACAAAACCATACAGAAACCACCTCCAAAAGACATGAGCTAGCTAGCAAAAACAACCAAAAAAAATATAAAATAAAATAAATGGTCCTCAGCAACAGCATGTACAGCTTTCATGGGAAACAAAAGTTAGCAGATCTAAGTATTATGACACTTAAAAATAATAATTTGAATGTCTTTTACAAATACACAATATAAAAAACAGATCAACTTGAACAGAACATTGACCGAATACATATATATGTATATTTGTGTATATACATATACACACGTATGTATAGAAACTCTCCCAATACTAAAATAGGCCATTGTGGTGAAGTTACCAGCGTCTGCCATTGAACTCTTCACAGAAGGAGGTGAATGTCCCTGCATGTGTGTGTATGTGTGTCTCTGGGTGGTAAAATGGGTTTGTTGTCGGAGAGAATGACTGCAATCACAACCTGAACCCACCAGTGGAGCTCGACGAGGTTAGTGCTAGGCTTTCACATCGCATCTCATTCGTTAACGAAAGAGAAATATTCGTAAAGGATTCATAAAACTTGATGTGGCATCCAACCTGGCCAGGAAGTAGTTTCCCCCCTCATTACCCTCAATATGAGGAATCATATAACGCCATTTTACCAGAACATAGAACTCTTTGCTCTTAGAAACAGAGGGAAAAGGAAAAAAAAAAATAAAAATAAAAAAAACCAACAGGGTTTGTACCATCCTACACTGATCTTGGTGAATGCAGGTAAGTCCAGAAGGGTATTTACACACGATTGTGACCGGCGTTCTCTCCTCGCTAGCGTAAGGACACAGCATGGCTTCCAGAAAGGCATTTCACATTTTACCAGACCCGCTGACTGTGGACACTTCTTGCTCACTTTTTCAGTAGCATCTTGGCAAAATCAGCATTGGACATCTTTTTAGGCTCCTCGGGGGGTTGGGATGAAGTTGCTGGTGAGTTTTGGACCATCCCATTCTCAGCCTTGGCCACGGGATTACTCTGGCGCTGCAACGCACGAGGCATCATAGAAAGCTGTGTCCTTCCCTTCCCTCGCCTGCAGAACAAAGTCATGTTTGAAAACATCCCAGTGCTCTTTGAACACACCATTTTAGCTCGGGGAAAACAAAAAGGACTGTTGACTATGAGGAAGGCTCATTTATTTAAATGTTATTCCTGCCATTTGTTTCAGTAAGAATGAGTGCAAAGCTTTCAACGGGCGCCCTTTGAAAGAGGATACCCAACTGCAGAGAACAACTGCTCGACAGTCCCCGGGAACTGAAGCTCCGTGTTTATCCACAGGGCATGTACAAAACAACCCCAACGCAATGCTAAAAGGCAGGAGCACTCCAACAGGTGAAAAAGCAACCTTAATGCCCACTGAGAACCACATCCTTTCCCTTCTGGAGAGCTGGCTGTTGAAGTTATTAGTGCTCAGGTGCTGACACCTGATCTAACAGGATGTCCAATGTCCAACACCTGATAATCCTGGTCACTACAGGCAGGAATCTGCTTTTCCTCATCAATCCAACAACCCAAACTTTTACAGTTCAGCGCTTTTTAAATGTCCTTTCATATTCTAGGGAAGATTTCTACACTGTAGGGATCCCTATACTTGGAAAAAAACCCAACCACATTCAATTTTTCTTTTTAAGCATCGCCAAGGGCTCTCCCTCACTAATACTCACGCTCCATAAACCTGTCGTGGTACCGCAAATTGCGAGGCTCTGCCGGCCTCGGTCTTGTCCGGCAGCTTGCGCAGAGGAGGGTTACTGATGGCCACCTTGATGACGTGCTCCTTCACTGTCAGGCCATCCATCTTCAGCACTGCCTGCGAGGCCTGAGCTTCGTTCTCATATTCCACATAGGCCAGGCCCTAAATAAGGAAAAGAGGTCACCTACATTAGTTTTTGTGCTTCTTT
Source organism: Pedionomus torquatus (assembly GCA_013398155.1). Classification (NCBI taxonomy): domain Eukaryota; kingdom Metazoa; phylum Chordata; class Aves; order Charadriiformes; family Pedionomidae; genus Pedionomus; species Pedionomus torquatus. The sequence goes on from VZRU01007849.1 coordinate 54,586, forward strand.
CTCTGCGTGAAAGCTTTTGCTAATAATTCAGACAACTCCTAAGTAAACAGCACAGAAATAAGACCTAAACATGGCTGAGAGTTGCAGTATTCTTTAGCTAAAGCAATTCTTATCTATAAAGATCTACAACCTGCATTTCTTGACTCTCAGTCAAGATGCCCTAATTTATGGAAGGGGTTGGGGAAGAGACAACCAAGATCCCAGTAAATATAATCAGCGTGAAAACTTCACATATATATATATATTGGATATATGTATTATACATATCCAGGCTGAACCTGGTATTGGACAGATTTGGAGTCTTAATAGAAGAAAAGATGAATTCATCTATGGAGCTAGAACAGTAAGATCCACACAAACTTTCCTGCGACCCTTTACTAACTTACAACTCATACCTAAGGAATCAAGTCCCCTAACGCAGGGCCACTGTGGCCACCTTGGTTTCAAATCTCATCTTAACCCCCTCTGACAGAGCTGACAGGCACCATCTTTAAGGAGACCCACATCACTGCTCTGCGAACAGGGACTGGTGACAAAACTCTTCTTTATAGGAAGGGAATCTGCACTGACTTCATGAAGTCACAGCAGCTAATCATGCACTGGTAACCAGCTGCTAACAGCTGCTGGTGCATCTCCCATAACAGGGGCTGATTTCCAGCAAGTGGACAAAAGGGCAGCCCTCAGCATCTGGTAACAACAGGCTCCTCCAGCGAGTACAGTAGTTGGAAGGCATCACCTCTCTGTCCTATTACTGTTATTCTTCTAAACGAGGCTCAAACCCTTAAGCTGCATTTTTGGATTATCCAGTCTCACAGGAAACACATCAGATTTTATGTAACATTCAAAATACATTTATTTGTGGTTTGGACAGACTCCCAGCTCAAACTCAACCGAGCACACAGCTTGCAAGACTTGGGGTGTGCTCTGTAACGAGTGCTCTCTGAGTGCAAGTGCAACAGGAATTGCAATTGAGAGATTGCCAAGAGCCACAAAATACCTCTTAAAAAACTACTTGTACATCACCCACCAGGATGGCACCTGTTAGAAGTGCCCAACACACAGACACAGCTGAAGCGTCAGGTAGAATTTTGGCAGAGCAGCTGCTAGTATAGAATCTCTTACTTAACAAGGAATCATTTATTCCAGGATGGAAATAAAATGAGCCCCATCAGAAAGCGGTGGCTCATTTCTCCCTGGCAGATCTGTTATTGCAGCAGGCGTTAGAAACAAAAGCCTCAAGAAACCAAAGAAGAAGGAGGGGAATTGGTTACACCAGGTGAACCCCACGCAGTCAGTTACTTGAAACCCAAATATTGACTTTTAAAATATAAAGCTTACTTTTTATATCCAAACCTCATGAAGAGCTGCTTTTTTGAAAGCTTACTTAAAATTAAAGCACATTAAGGATGCCTACCTTGGGTTTTCCAGCTCGGTTGGTGACCAGCCGGATGTCTTTCACATTCCCATGTGCTTTACACACATCTTCCAGCTCTTCCTTAGTGCAGGAAAATGGCAAACCAGATATAAACAATTTATGTTTCTCCAGTGTTGTGCTATACCTGAACACCTGAAGAAATGAAAGAGCTGTTAAATGGGAAACCAGGCAGGGAATCCATGGATTTTAATCTATTAGAGCTCTAAAAGCTTAATCAGACTACATCAAAGGTATTTTTGTATTGCACACATATAAGTTGTGACTACTATCTTGAAAGATATTTATATATAAACATCCCAACATATACTAAGGACTTGCAAGAAATTTCAAGAACTGAGATGCTTCTAAACAACCCCATCACCTTCACAATGAGAGGGGCCTTTGATAGTGTCTTCTTGCTCAGTTGTCACTATCTGTCAGCATTAAGTTCTTTTGTACCATAACTCCGTAATACAGAAAACCATTGATTATACAATTGGCATCTAGTTGTACAGACAATTAACAAGAACCAGTGGGTTGTGTAAATGCCTGCACTGTATGACTCAACCAAAAAAAAAAGTACTTCACAGCTTGAGATGCTCGAACAGGAATCTGGGTACCTCACACCACTAACAAGCTGCTTGGATGCGCTTACTCGAGCTGCTGAAATCTATTATCAATCCTAGCTTATGGCAGAGTAAGACGCAAGAAAGCTGTAAAAACTTCTCTGGAACAAGATGTAACACTACCATGACAAATCAGCACAAAATGAATTCACTAGATGCAACCCCTCCGGAAGCAGCATATTCTCCTAGATTTTCTACAGAGTCCCACTGTTCAACCTATTACCTGAAAGAATGAAAGTTTACCTTAAAGTCTGGATTCTTGTTCTTGTCAACACACGGAGAAACAAACATTGGTCTTCCCTCCACAACTTTACGGTCCAAGCCAAGAGCTTGGAGAGCAGATTTTTCCTCCTTGAATTCTACATAGCAGTAGCCCCGGAAAGTCCCCTTGTTGCTGAATACCGGACGGATTTCTACAACCTCCCCACAGCTTTCAAAGAGCTCTTTCAGTTTCACTTCAGGATCCGCCATGGTGTAGGAAAGGTTGCTGACAAAGACAGTGACATTATCTTTACTGCTGTCATGTAAAACTTTGGGGATGTCTTTTCGACTGGTAGATGCTTTTTCCTTTTGGTTTCCTGGGAGATCCGACTTTTCAGGTCCACTTCTTCCAAATAGCCCGGTTTCTACTTCCATCTCTTCTTCAAGGTGTATTCCATCCCCATCCCCTTTGTGTCTCTTGCTGGGCAGCTCTGCTGGTTAACGAAATTGAAAGTTTTACTAGAAAAAAATTACACCATGTCATTCACCACAGAGTCAGCTGTCCTCCCATTACCTCTGCAGAGCTCGAAAAAGGCACATGAAACCACAAATACACAAAATAAAATTCTCCCTCAGGTTTTCAAGAATAAATCACAACATTATTTGACCAAGAGAGTAAATATTTGGACAAAAGCAACAGGGATGGGTTTTTTCCCCTTTTTCTGTCAGTTACAACTACTAATTTGTGTTCTTTGTCTCTGCCTAATGGGATGATTTTTATTATTGATTTTATTCCCAAAGTAACACTCACCAAAAAAAATATGTAGGAGTTCCCAAAACTCCCAGAGGCATCAATCTATTAAAGTCTTCTGTTACCACCTGCAGTAAGTCTGCTACAATCGTGAATAACCCGATTTAGACACAGGCCTCAGTGTCATTTGATGAGTCAGGAAAATGACTTAGTCTTGCTTTCATTTCACTACAATAGAGATCTCCTAGGAAAAAGAGACCCGGAATAGTGCCTGGTGTCTTCACAGCTGCTCTCTTTCTCATCTGCCTCTAAACTGAAGGGAGACAACTAAGAACCCCGTTCACCCGAGATCTGAAGTTTTAGTTTCTGGTTTTGGGTTATTTTTGTTTGTTTGTTCAGGTTTGGTTTCGTTTCTTTACCTTCTTCTTCTTGCCCCCATTCACCCTCATCATCATCATCTGCTCTGCGCTTGTCTCCGATCCTGGTTTTTTTAGCTTTTTTGGAAGCCTTCTTTTCTGCCCGAGCCTGCTTTCGTTGTTCAGCTTTCTCCTCCTCTTGCTTTGCTAGAGCAGCTTCTTTTTCAGCAGCCTACAAATACAGAAAATGCATTTGTTTTCTGATTTTTTCTATAGTGACTGCAGATCACAGAGCATTCTTACATGCTGTTTTCTAGTGCTGGACCTGGAGGGTTTTCGCCTAAGCTCCAAGGAACACAGTATTAATGGGATCATTGTTTAAAGAAGATCTCAATTGTTTGCTCTTAGAGCTTTCCTGGAGTGCATGTTACTCTTGTTTCCATCCAAGGGTCACACAGTGAAAAAAAACAAAAACAACCAAACCACCATCATCAAATGACATTAAACAGTTTTAAACTAAAAATCAATAGTTTTGAGCCTTTAAGACAATTCAGGCTTATCTATGTCAGATTTCTAATGCTGATTCCCATTCACAAGCATAACCTTAATATGGGTATTTCCTATAAACTGCTTAGGTAGTTCACAGAGAGTTCTGACCTTTGCTCTTTGTTCATTAACTCGAGCCAATCTGTTTTCTGTTTTTTGAACAGCAGCATCCCAGTCTTCCAGTGTTCCTAAAGGATAAAAAGAGAGCCTTGCATTTAGCTTTCCCGTAGTTTGAAAATACAATTCTAGAAAAAAGCCAATGAGTTCATAGAACTTGCTCTTCATGTTAACCATTACACACGCAAATTCAAAATATAACGAGTAGCCTTCAAAGACAGAGAAAACAAAAGCCGAACAGGGCAGAAGTCTCTTAATTTCTAATACAAAGCTCCAAAAGGCACAGAAAATCCCAGTAATTTCAGCAGGCTCCAAGTGAGGCCAGAAAAGAAGGAAAAAAGAGTTGCTTGTTTACAGTACAGTCCTGAAAAGAAAGTAAGCCTTCACTAGAACACAAAACACCAGATCAAAATTCACTTTATCATTGTATGCCAACTAGGCCAGGTAAAACAAGATGCCGTGCAGTTAATTACCTTCTATTCTCTCCAGCGTGAGCAGCACCTCGCAGACGTGCTCTGGATAGTCGCTTGTACACTGCACAGCTCGGTGCAAGGCCTTCCTGCAGTGCTGAGTATCACCGTGAGCTCTGCGGGAGGGAAACACGGCAGTAAGGAGCCACATCAAGGTTACAAGACAGAACAATTAACGACAGTCTACGCAAATGCTTCCCTTCCTTCCCCAGCAAACTCATGCTATGCCTCGTTGCTGTAATTCTTCTGAAATACACTGCAGAGCTGCTGTAAGAACCTTGAAACCACACTATAATCCCCTATGCTAAGCTTCTAGGTCTTGTCTCACACACAGATGAGTAAACTAAAGAGTTAATTAACTCTTTAATTAACTCTTTAATTAAGCCAGTGAGGCAGGCTCTTACCTTTCCAGGTTATAATACTCCAGCCACATGTTAGCGTACTTGGCATTTCCTTTAGTCATGATGTTGTCCCAGAGCTCTCTAGCTTTCTGCATGTTGTTACATAAGCGGGCCTGAAACAGAGCATCCAAAATACTCCATGTAACCTAGGATCATTTGGTCAGCATCATACCCCCTGCCCTACCCATTGCATGATTTAACTTACACTCTTCCACTCCCTTCACAGGAGAAAACACCACAGACAGTGCACACAGACCCAAGAAGATACATCTGCTCCTTAGAGTAATGGGAGTGAACACCTAATGCAACCCTACTTAATAACACCTCCCATCCTCCCTCTCTGCTCTGCCCTGGGGAAGCCTCATCTGGAGCCCTGTGTCCAGTTCTAGGCTCCCCAGTTCAATATGGACAGGGAACTGCTGGAGAGGGTACAGCAGAAGGCTACAAAGATGATGAGGGGCCTAGAACACCTCTCTTCCAAGGAAAGGCTGAGGGACTTGCATCTTCTCAGTCTGGAGGACTTAAAGGGTGGGGGTCAAGAGGATGCTGTCAACAGTCTTTTTTCAGTGGTGCCCAGTGACAGGACAAGAAGTAACAGGGACAAACTTGTACATAAGAAGGCCCATCTAAACACGAGGAGGACATTCTTTGAGGGTCACAGAACACTGGAATAGGCTACCCAAAGAGGTGGTGGAGTCTCAGTCTCTGGAGACATTTAAAACCTGCTTGGACACATTTCTGTGCAATCTGCTCTGGCAGGGGATTGGACTAGATGATCTCCAGAGGTCCCTTCCAATTCCATATCATTCTGTGATTCTGTGAATTTAGACCAGATTCGAGGCGGTTTAGAGACTCAGTCTTCAGTTCCCAGATACTGTGGCCAGCCCATGAACCACACCACTCTGCTCTGCCTCTGTACCCTAGTGCTGTGACTGCAGTACAAACACACCAACAGTCCTGACAACTTTAGTGAAGACAATATCATTTCTTTCCTGCGATGTCGTGCTTCACGCCTGAAGCTACACTATTGTGCCTGACCAGTCCAGATGGGTCAGGGAAGAAGAAGAAAAGATTTACATTACAGTTACCCAGACAAAATGCCAAAGCACAAGAGGATCACGTTCTGTGACTGGAATATTAAAAAGATCAACTTCCTCTAGTCTAAAATTTTAAATACAGCAGACAGAAACATCACCTCAACTCTTGCCCAGTTTTGCATGATGGTGCAGGATGGATCTCCACTTTCACTGAATCCTAGGAATAAAATTAGGTAGTTTGTGAACGGCTCTTGGAAATAAAGTGTTCCTTAAAGTTCTACGCTGTAGATGGAATGTTTATCTGCAGCTTTCTTAAAATGTTTGAGACACTTGAACACACGTTAAATACTTCACGAAGAACTAGTCTTATAAAAATTATTTGTAAGAAGAGCAAACAATATATTGAATTATTTAACTTACGCTCTTCCACTTCTTGTTTCAAATACTCCACAGCACGTGCAAACGCAGACCGCAGCTCTTCTAGTTCTTTACTTGAGTCTATAGAAAAAAAAAAAATTGCCTTTAAATAATTTAATCTCCCATCCACTAAAATCTCTTCTCTAATACCCATCATGATTTTACTGGAGTGGGAGGGGCTTATTACTTCAAATAAACTCACCATGTGCATAATAAAAAAAAAGCATCAAGTACCAAAAATATAAGGCAGGGCATTTTTCAACAGCACAACCTATTCTGTCAGAAAGGAGCTGCTTTAAACCAATGAGGTTCAGGTATTTTTAAAAAATTAATAACGCTGTTTTAGAGAGGGACACAGAAAACAGTTTAAATATTTATTCACACATCTATCTTCTATATACCTTGTGTAAAATCCACCCTTCTTCTCAGGTAATCGAGATACGCCTGCCAGATTTCTACATAGTCCGTTGCCTGAATAAAGCCTGCATTCAGAGCCTTTTCAAACATTTCTGAAAGAAATGGGAAAAGAAAGAACACCCACACAAACATATTTACTTTACAAATATTGACAAAATTAGCAAGCTACAGTGCATAGCACAGAGAAATATATATACCTTACATTTCTAGGAAGACAGGAAAATACAAGGTTATCCTACATATGCCATATTGGTTTAGGAAGTGAATGTAAAAGCCAGTTTAATTCAGTAACGTTTGTGTGATGCTGAAGGAAATTGCTCGCTCAGAATTGAAGCTGCTCAACAAAAGCAGCTTTGCCCTAAAAGCTTTAAGGCCGTTACGGCAGGATGAAAACAAATCCTACGGCATCCTACAGGTCACCACTGTTTGTCACATATTATTGATAGCACAAAGAGCTGTTGTGTAAAGAAGCCTTGCTGAGACAGTCAGTCTGTACCAGAAATAACGCCGTGGTCAACTCTGTGCCTCTCCATCGCCAAAAGGTAGCGAATCCACAACCCAACTGTCCAGGGACAGTTTCTAACAGCACGGTCGTGAGCTGACAAGACCAACTCTTTCACTTTCAGCTGCCGGTCCTGAAATAAATCAAATACAAAGTTTTCAGTTCCTATTAGCCAGAGAGCTCATCTAAGACATATGAGCTTATAAAAAGCCAGCACCTTGAAACAGTACTTCCATTTTATATTTGAAAGGCTACACGAAAATGGGTATTTTAAAGTTCTGTAGTCCTAAAAACCTCATGAACACATTCAAAACAGAAAGGATATGCTCAGGAACAACACTAACATGATCTCCGTGCCACATTCAGCCTGTAATACAATACCCGTCTGCTTCCAATCAAGCCTGTTCTGTATCTTCTGTCAATGAGATAAATACAATAGAGGCACCAAGTGAATTCCCGAACATTCTCAGTATGTTTACAAGAGGGAAGGAAAAGATACAAGAAAGAGGGTGCACACACAGCTCCTTCAAGTGACACAGACACTGTTCCACCCACAACCTGCTGTCTCAAGCTGGTAAGATAAAGGCATGACGGAGCAGCTCAGCCCAGATAAGTCTCCTGTAGCAATTTTAATAGACTGACCTGTCCACAGGAAAACCCTGCCTCTCAAGCACAGCAAGATTTCCCAAGCACATTAACTAACCCACACAGACTAAACATCTGGGTTGTCTTTGGCTTCTTGGCAAATTAGTTGTTCTCCACTGTAAAATATCTAGGAGAACACCGGCAGCCCTCAAACAAGCACTGATATTAATTTATCTGTGTCCTGAAAGATAGGCAGGGTCCCCAGCGATTCAGACACCACAGAACTGTTTTGACTTCAAAAGCTAGAAGAAAATGAGTGACATCCTGTGAAGCAATGCCACCAGATGACTAGCCAGAGACAACATCAGGGCTTACAGTACAGCTGGTTACACCTAGTCAACTCCTTGTCAGATGGACTGGGTGTGGGCTTCAAGGCTTGCACTAATGCTGCAGAGAAAATGCACAACTGGAAGAAAAAGTGAACAAATGCTCACTTGGTAAACAGATGCACCACCGAAACCAGGAAGAAACTAGAAGAAGTGAAAAATCAGTTTCTGAATACTTCAAAAGACTATGGGACAGTACTGAGGAAGAACTTAGCAGTTGTTCATTCATCAGCCACTAAGACTGAAAACAAACAAACAAACCAAACCAATAGGAAAATAAAGCTACAAACATCTGTTTTTTGTCCTTACCAAATACTGATTGTAGCGTGCCCAAAGATCCGGCACAAGGCAGTTCTCAGCCAAAGCCCTCTCGTAGATCAACTGAATGCGAGCTGGATCTCCTGCTTTCATTTCAAAATCAATGTAAGCTTGGTATTCCGCTAGTTTTGGTGGTTCAGCACCCAGCTGTAACACAAACAGAGACATAACCAATTAAAACCTTCTGAACAAAGCATGATTCAAACACTCCAACTGTTACTCAGAGTAGGTCTCATGCTCAGCCCGCTACACGTCAGCAGCTTTTGATTTGCTCCCATCTCCAAATATCACCCTGGTTCTGTAGCCACGCAGATCCCTACCTTTTATTCCCCTCAGCCCAGTGGGCTCATCAACACTGGAAGAAACAGCCACAGTACTCATGTTCACCTTAGGGTGGCCTGACATTTTCCAGTATACCCAGTTGTGAGGCTTCTTGTCTCACATTGCTCACAGCTGAAAGTCACCTGCCAATAGCTGCTTTATCTCCATGACTGGAAAAATAATAAAGCTTTGGGGGAAAGAAGTCACCCCAAAGCAATTAACTCTTAGTTTTTAAGCAAGAAATGAGTAAGAGCAGTACCAGTGCCTCTTCATATGGCTTGCACTTCTCCAATTGCTGTAGAGCTTTTTTGTAATTCTTTACTGTCGTTTCTGGGATTGGATCTTCTGACCATTCCTCATACTCAGCATACGAAGCCTCCATATCTATTAAAAACAGAAATGAAACCCCATCAATAAGTTATTGTGCTAAATAATCAACACCCAAGCTACATTTGATACTAACACATTTGTATTTCTGTTTATACTTTTCTATCTTAACTGTCACACTACTACATGCTCAGAGGGCTCAGACACTTCATCTTATACAGGGCACTACAACACAAACTCAGGACAAGTTATATTAAAGCTGTTGATTATGATTTAGAAAACAAGAAGTGGCAAGACATTCCCAAGGCTTTAAAGCAAATCACTCCAAATTCTTTCAATATGCAAATGGAGAAGTCAAAAAACTGCAGTAAACTTGCTCCTATAAGCAAAGCCACAAGGAAAAGGGAGTCTAAGAGTTTAAGGAATATGGCAAAAATCTAACAATCCAGCTGTCAGCACATATTATTCCCTACCGACCAAGGTTCTTATGCAGTGATCATCACAGCTGAATTCCTAGATCCTAACGGTCACGTTCTGTACTCCTCACTTGTACTTTAAATAGCCTCAAATTACATACTAAAGAAACAGATAAACCAAGTTCCAATGAGCAGGAATATTTCCAAACAAAAAGGATCTGTGCATCATTCAAGAAGCCCTAAAGACAGGCCAACATCATTGATTAAAGAATTCACAAATGCTCCAGCTGAAGCTTATGTGGCTCTACTGAAAGAATAATCATGACTAATGCCTGGATCACCATAACATGGATCATCCACACCGTCTCTCCCAGCACAACAGCTCTTACCCAACAGTGGGATCCCCAGCTGGCGCCTGAACAGCATGTGGATCTTCTCAAGCTGGCTGCAGAGCATCTGCTGCTGCTCGGGCGATGGAACGCTGCCAGGAGCTGGCTACAAACAAAAGGATGGAAATTTAATCAGTCCCACTCAAGCCTGAGCTGATGAACACGAGGGAGTATTGTTTAATGGGTTGAGGGGTCTGGGCTCCAAATGTGACCACATGATCCTTGAAGGACAGACATGGCTCGCATCTCAGGGCACTGCTGGGAAAGCTAAAGCTTGGAAACGGCTAGACTTGGAAGCAGGATGAATGCGAAAAGTATTCCTCACTGAGAACTGACACACACATAAGGAAACAAGAACCTGAAAAAAAGCATGTCACCATATCATTTCCCAAACCCACTGGGCTGCCAAATAGTTTCTCAATAAATCCCTGGCACATGCACAGATGAGTAAAATCTTACAGCTTTCTTCCTGTTTGTGAGCAAAAGGTTGTTCTCTTGTTGCTCCTTTGTCAGAGCATTTCATAGAAAAGTTTGGGCTGGAAGGGATGTATAAAGATCCTTCTTCCCACTCTGTCCTATTCCCCCCATGGGCAGGGACATCTTTTAATTTCCACATCCAATGTAGTGAATAGCCAGAATGTAAATATTGTTCCTTTTGCCATCTTGCACAGGTATCTGTTGTAGACTAAAACTGGTATGTTTCAGAGATAACACACTATCACCCAAAAGTCAATAAAATGGTTAAATAATGAATCAGTTAAAAGCTGAAGCAGAAAACAGTCTAGAAATACAAACATGACTGACTATCTGCAAAAATATTCACTGGCAATTGCACTGTTTCATAACAAAGCTATTCAATTGAAACCTATTCTTGTCAGCTGAAGCTTTAAGAGGGAAGCTTCGCTTCTGGAGATGAGATTTTATGCTCTTGTTTAAACATAAATCCATTACTGCATCAACTAAATACGCAGGATGTTTTTCCCAGAACAAAGGGTCGCTTTCTACAGCTGAAAGGGGACAACGGTGTGACATTACAGCCTCTTTTCTCAGAGGAGACTGTCAAGGGGGCAGAACAAGTCGAATTCAGAAACTACAGCACGATTTGTTTCCTACAGGAGCCCGGCCTTACCTGTGCGGTTTCCAGAATGGCATTCTCAAACTCGCGATACGCTTCCCACAGAGCTGTTCCTTTCGTCACGTGCAGCCCAACCGCCGTTAACGCTCTCTCAAATATTGAGCGGACTTTCTCAATTCCTCCTTCCTGACCAATGCCACCAATTGAATACTGGGCATATTCCAGCCAAATTTCAGGACCTAAAGAAAGTTGTAAGAAATAGATGAGCTAACCCCCTAAAAAATAATAAAAAAAAGTCTCTGCTTCCCCAAACACCCACAAATAGACCACCACGTGATAATTTTCTGTACCACCCAATGCAGTAAAGGCAAATTAAAACATTTTATTCTATGCTCTTGATTCAGGACCAGCTGCTACTACTGTCTTCTGAAAGAAGTCACTCTTGTGACCCTTACTGACCGCGGCTGACTCCTGCACGCCACCTCTGGTACACAACAGGCATCAGAGATGCCTCAAAACCCCTCCCTCTAACAGCAACTTGAATTTTCTTAAGCACCTGTGCAGAGCTGGGACCACAAAGCCATCGCACTCCTACAGAACTCAGATTAAAGTAGGTCGTCCTTCTCTTTCCAGACTCCTACACTTGCCTGTTCAGCAATTGTTCCAGCCGTATAACTATGAAGGAGGAGGATTTGCCAGAACAGTGGGAGCTGCCTGGCACCTCTCCCACCACCAGCAGTATCTCAGCAAACAAGGTTCAGGGACCCCCTGCAGAGACCATCCAACCCATGGATGTTGGATTGCACATCTAGGGCTCCAGAAGCCTTTCCAAACCCCGAGTTTGCAATCCATCCAGCAGATCCAGTTCCCCACTAGTTCTTCATCTCTCTAAGCTGAAAGTTTTAAGCTATGGCTACAGACATACCCTGAGAAATGGAGAGATGAGACACCACGTGCTTCGCTCACTTTTAACGAGGATGATCGGAGCTTGGCTTTGGTCAGGGCTGGGGTTACCTGCCCTGAAAGCACTCACAGAGCAAGTGTGATACTTGCTGCTCTTAGAGATCAGAGATACACACTTAATTTTTTTCCCAACATTTATTTGGAAGATCCTAAAGACTGCAAGAGTACTTGAAGCATTGCCTTTAACTCCAGTGCTTCACGAAAACAGAGGGTCACCTCACACCAGTATTTTTGATCTGATTTGCATTACTTATAATAGAAGAAACTTTCCTAAAAAAAGCCATAATCTGAACACAACACATTTTATAGCCTGTATTAAGAACTTACAGATGTAGTCTTTCACAGCTCTCTCAAACAGCTCATAAACTTTCTCTCGCTCGGAGCTTTCAGAAGCCATTTTTATCTCATCCTTCAGCCAGTCCAGCCAAATTTCTGAAAGGAAGAAGTTTAGAATACATCATCAATGTCCAGAAAAAAAATGAAGTTCAACCTACTTGTCAATTTTTTTTGAGTTTTTAGTAACAGACTTAAAACAGGGAGAATAAAGCAATTTTAGCCTCCACAACTACTCACAATTCATTTAAAAGACAAGTTTGGTACAGACCTTATCAAATTAATATCAACATATCTATTTAAGGAGAGCAGATGTTACAAGCAGCAATTTATCAGTACTGTGGGCAGAGGACTAGCATGCCCCAGAACCCAAAGAGGCATCTAGAGGTACACCTCTCCTCACAATTTTATAAGAGACAGTAAATTACTTTAGAGACTGCAAGTTTCCACACACGCAGAAGGAAACCTTCGCGTGCTCAGGCTAAAAGCGCACTGGCAGAACAGCCTCTGCAATATTTACATGACCTCTGCTTTATGAATAGAGAAGAAACACCCACTTCAAGGGCTACTTGCAACTTCCATCAATATCATATTTTTTGCTGCTTGCCTGCAAAATTTAGCCTTTTTTGCAGGCTGCTTGCCTGTGCTCCAAGTCACATTTGCTGAGGCAGTGATCGGAACAGTTTCAGTGCTACCACTCCCCAGCTGTGTGTCACCAGCCCTAAAACAAAAGCAGCACAAACAAACATACAGCTGTCCCCAGGCTACAGCATGTTGCATCCTGGTAGCAGCAGGCTCTTGCAGAAAACACGGGCAGGACAGTGAAGCCCTAAAGGGCAAGAACTCAAATTCCTGCACTGAGCTTGCTACCTGCATCTGCCAGAGGTCAAGCTCAGTGCTAGCTATTAACACCTGCAGCATTCAGAGTTTAAGAAGTCCCAAATCTGTTCTTTTAGGTTCCTCTGGGCAACAGTAACGTTGTTGAAGTGTGGCACAAACATGTTATTTCACTACTGAAACAACAGCGTTTTACATGGATGCTGTTTAAGCTTAACTGACTGCAACGTGAGCAAAAGATGCCCCGTACCTTCAGTAAGTGGAAAGAGTTCACTCATCTTCTGACGAGCTCTTCTGAGCTTTATCAACTCTCCCTCCTGGCGCAGCAGCTTTATCAGATCCAAGTGACAGTTATAGTCAAAAGCATTGATGGAAAGCTTTAGAAAAAAATTTAAAAATATTATAGGGTTATTTTTCTTGAAGTACTGTCTAGTGACAGACACAAAAGTCTGAAAACATTTTGTAGAACAGAACATCACACTGCCTTTCGGGGCACACAAGTTCTATGATGTGCCACACAGCCAAGACAACATCTACCTTCCAGCACAGAGTTGTGCCAAACTTCACTACTGTTTGCAAAATGCTTTCAGGTCGTACACTGACATTTATACACTTCCAGGTTTCACAGAGCTTTAAAGTTAAGCTCAGGGCTTAGCCGACAGCTCTAAGCTCTAAAAGCTACTGCTCAGCAGCACGAACACCAGCACCAGGAGCACAGCAGCTGAAGGGCTACAGAAACAGACCCAATAGTGCAAAAAAAAATGAACCCAAGCCCAAAACATGTAGTGTCCACTTCAGACTCCAAACGTTGACGCCCAGACGGTTCCCAGCATCAAACTATACAAGCAGCCACGGATTTTTTTGTCGTTACCGCCGCAGCCGCTCCGGCAGCCAGCCGCTCAAAGGCAGACCCCACGAAGGCCGGGCCTCGCCCCATTCTAAGACTTCCCTGAGGGAAGTTCTTCGGGACGAGCCTTCCCCACAGCCTCAAGGCCTCTCCCGAGGGGCGCCCGAGGCGTCTCCTCACAGCACCACGGGCAGGCCACCCGCACCAAACCCGCTTCTCCTGTACCATAAGCC
>VZRU01007850.1:13485-34985 GCA_013398155.1 Pedionomus torquatus
GGGAAGGATGTGAGATCTGACCTCTCAACCAATGAGAGGGGAGACAGGGACATAAGCGGCCGGGATAAAATGTATAAACCCCCCCAAAATAATGACAGAATTTATGCATCTAGCCTGGAGATGCACCCGATACAGTGCTGTTTTGAAAATTTCTAATAAATCCTTTTGTACTTTGCTTTTAACCTTTTCTTCGATGACTTTGTCCTTTTTACATTTTACTAGTGAGCTGTTGTTTCTCACAGGGGGCAGAAGGCTTCCCAGCCACCGCGGCCCACCCATCCCTCACCCACCGGGAGCCAACGGCTGAACCACCACAAACACTGAAAACTGTGTGTTTTCAGCAAAGGAGGGTAAAAAGAGATTGTTGCCTGGTCTCCTAGGCTGGAAAGCACAGCACAGGGACGCGACTGGGGAAGATGGGTGGGAACCGAGCCCCCATGTCTAGGTCCCTGCTGAGACCTGGCACTGGAAGCTGGCATTTGAGACACCAGCACGGCACCCGCCAGCAGCGGAGCCCAACTGCTGCGCTCACATACTCTTAAGAAGCTTCTGAAGAACAGCAATTAATGGAGTAATTAAATAGCAAAGCTTTCAGGTTGCTGGCCCATGCATCTCACCTCCCGGCGTGCATCGCCTCCTACCACCGGCTCTCCCAGGCGAGACTTCTGTGGCAGCGGTGGGCCCGGGATGCGGGTGTTTGGCATTGGTACGGAGGGTGCCAGGCGCCCAGCAGCGCTGGGCAAAGCATCGCCAGGACGGGTCTGAGAGGAGCGTAGACACTCCTTGAAGTTCTTCAGCGCGATCTGCCTCTGCAGCCGTAACACCTCTCTCTGGGACTCCCGCAGCAGGCGGTCGAACTCGATGACGTTCAGGCAGTGAGGGTCATCCTGCGGGAAAGGCAAACAGAGCACCCTGTCGCTGACAAGCTCTGAAAGATTGAACGGGTCAGGGTGGGCTTGGTGATACAACATGCAAACTCCAAAAACCTTACTTGAAGAGACTCTGGTAAAAAACAGGTAAAGTGGCAGACAAAGATTTCTGTTTCCTGGGTCTCCATACGCTCAAAAGTAGTTGCTTTACATCCCTTACCTTAATATGTTATTTCTCCTGCACATAAAATCTAGCCTGTAGTGACTCTGCAGCTATCCCAGCAAAAAGCAGAAGGGCTTTTCTAAGTAACTGTGCTTTCTCAGTGCTTGCCAGCAGAGAGCGTGTCAGGATAATCAAATTTAATTTCCCAGCCCCACCAGAGCCGTGGCTGGTTTACCTCCTTGGTGTGGGTGCTGGCATCCTCTGCAGCCCTATGCATGCACAGTGGTTAGTGGCGGTTTAAGTGCTGGAAAGAATGAAGAGTATTTGGGACTTGTTTGGTTTTTGCCTACAAGACTGTTCAGTTTTCAACCAGTCTTGATTTCTAGCCTCTTCAGGGAGAGTATGTGTGGATGGGCGCCTGTCTCCAGCACAAGTGATGGTTCCCATCCACTCTGGACCCAAACTCAGCAGCTTTTGAAGGAATCCAATGCAATCTTATTCTCACAAAACCGGTGAGAATATATCACCAGCTTGTTTAGTGCTCAAAGGCTTTCAGATTTCAGGAAGCTGAAGAAACACGTAGCTACGTGTCCATACGTAGGTACAAAAGCTGGTTATGAAAGCCTGTCTTTACAAATATGCTGCTGGAGGAGACGTTGCTCGTTCCCCTGGAAATCTCCTAAGCCAGTGAATTCATAATTGGTATCCAGGACAAATAAAATCTGCTTCCCTGTTCACTTCTTACTCGCCCTAAAAATAATGTCGGCTTTATAAAGGCAATTTATGTACAAAATCATGTTTACTCCCATGCTACAAGGGGGAAACTGAGGCAGCATTAATGGGAACTGATGACAGAATTCAAGAAGTGAGCAGCTGGGCCTCCTCTGCCAGACAGACCCATGGTCAGGCTGGCAGGGTGGTAGTTCTTTAAACAAAATTGGCTGTGGCTCTGTATAAAATCCCCCTTCCCCCACCAAAAAAAAAAAAAAGCAGCTATTCCCAACAGACCGCCTCCGAAGCCTGGGGGAACAAGGGAGTAGAAAATAAAACCTCAGTCCTCCCCTCACAGTTTCTATTATACACGTCCCCTGCAGCTGCCTTGCTGTTCCCTGCAACCCCCCGCTTCCAAGAACCTTTGCTGCAAGAAATCGCAGCCTGGTTTGAGCTGGAGCTGGGGTTTGGTTGGAAACCCACCACCAGAGCACGATCTCAGGAAATCATTTTATCCTAAAAGCCCTTATTATGCAAAACAAGGCCATTGCAGGGTACGGGGTGTCTGTCCTGCCACTGGAAAGGAGCTGAGCAGATCCATTTCATAGCTACTGAAAAATTTGTGCTGATTTAAATACCCTAGATTAAAATTGATTTAGTTACAAACTCTGAGCGTGCACATAATATCTCTGCATATAAACCCCTTCATTGGCATAATGCATTTTGCATGCTGCAGACAGATTAGGTGAATTTTGAATTTTAACTAGCTGAAAATTAAAATTTAATGAGCAGCTTGCTTGGAAGAGAAATGGGAAAACCAAGATCAGACAGAATGATTTCCTCTCTTGCTATCTCTTCTCTGCGGATTCCCTGCCCGTGTCTCCCTGCCCCAGCCACTGGTGCCTTGGCAGTTACAGGGGACAGACGGTGTCACCTCCTGAGCCAGGGGTATCGCCCAGGCCCTTGAAAAGCAGCGGCTGAACTCACCAGCCCTGGGGGTTGCACCCATGTGTATTTCCTTGGCCAGCAATGAATCTTGCTCACCTGCTTCTGTCACATTCCTCTACAATTTGTCACTCTCCTATCCCTGGCAGATTGGGTTGCCCAGCACGCTCTGCTATGAAAATGCTTTGGAAAGAGTCTGTCCCCCCTTCTGTGGGGGCCTGCGGTGAGAAATCAAGGGGACGGGACGGAAATTTCTCCTTGCTGACACCGTAGAGCTCGGTCAGACCTGGGTCACTTTCTGCTGTGGTTTAATGCCAGAGGGATCAGGGGCAGCTCTGTGCAAACAGCAAATGACACCCGCTCGTCCTTGTCCTGACTGGATCTACCTTAGGGAAAGACTGAGAATCCACCCTCAAACCTATATTTAAAATGAACACATAAGGAGCTCAGGGACAGATATAAAACTGCTTTTAGTGAGGAAGTATTTGTCACCTAAATATCATTTAAGAAGGGTAGGTAGAAATGTAAGTGCTCATTCAGCTCAGCAGAGCATTGCACTTGACCACCTCTGCATTAGAAAAAGAGGGGGAACTCAATGCGAGCATCACTGGGCTTCTCAGTTTATTAACTGGCCTGAGCTGAAAATGTCCAGCACGTCAACAGAAGACGTGTCTGATACACCCAGAATGGGCTGAGTGGGAACCATTTCACCCAGCTTCAGAGGTCTGCAGAGACTCCTTTCAGAGCCATCACAGAGAAGTGCTTTGGGGGAGTGACCAGTTTAGATATCTGTCTCAGGATGAGCTGAACTATCCCTTTTACCTCACCATTTATATTGGCAGGTCCTGTGCTGCTGCTGAGGGGAATGTAGGTCACCAGCCCAGGAGCAGGCATCAGCATCGTATATGGTTTCATCAACACCCACCCCTGTCTAACGATTTGTGCCCTTAGTCATAGTCGCACAGGGACGCACCTCGTTATCACCACTACCGTGGTGGCTGTGGGCACTCAGAAAGCTGCAGCTCGAAGCATGGGATTTGGGCTGGCTCTTGGGAAGGGGCTCAGCTGGTTTACTTTCCAAAGAAAAACTTTAAAAGGAGGCCCTTGCTTGAGTTCAGCACTGTGAAAAGTCATCCTGTGTCTGTGGTTTCTCGGGGTTTTCCAGGGGGAGAGTTTTAGTCGCTGCTGAAAAATGGCAGCTCAGACCTGAGAATTCATGGAGGGACAATGTGGGTGGCCCCAGCTAACTGTTCTGGAGGGCTCAGGACACCACCTCTGCCACACGCTCACTCAGTGTCCCCCATTCAGCTCACACCTGTTTTCAACCTGCACTTGGGACTAATTGTTCTCACACTGTATCACAGTTGTCTCTCCACTTCTCCCCAGCCACTGAGCGATGTCCCAGAAAGTGTCTCACCTTCCCTGCGAAGAGTTTAGCCTGCAGCTCCAGGCACTCCTGCTGCAGAGCTTCAATCTGCTTGTCTTTTGCCAGGAGAGCGCTGGCTTGCTCTGTCAGGTCCTTGGCACGCTGACGGGCAAAGGCTTTTTTGCACAGCTCCAGGCTGGAGCCCTTCAGAGCCACCGGAGCAGTGACCTGCACCAGAGAGAGCAGCAAGAGAGAAAGTCACGTGTTGGTGTTTGTTAATCACCACCCCATCACCCCAACAGCCATCAGACAGGGAGCGCTGTCAAGAAACGTGGCCTCGCCTCCCAGGACAGACCTAAGGAAAAGTAGGAGAAAAGAGGAAGGGCTGGATGGAGAAGTGGGTCAGAGAATAGGACAGAAAGAAGAAGGTGCTCCAGAGGTGAGGCCAATCATAGAATCATAGAATTGTTAGAGTTGGAAGGGACCTCAAAGATCATCGAGTTCCAACCCCCCTGCCCTGGGCAGGGACACCTCCCACCACACCAGGTTGCTCCAAGCCCCATCCAGCCTGGCCTTAAACACTTCCAGGGATGGGGCAGCCACAGCTTCTCTGGGCAGCCTGTTCCAGTGCCTCACCACCCTCACACCAAAGAATTTCTTCCTAATATCTCATCTCAATCTCCCCTCTTCCAATTTAAAACCCTTCCCCCTTGTCCTGTCACTCCACTTCCTGACCAAGAGTCCCTCTCCAGCTCTTGAATGCGTATGGTCAGCATGGGGGGCTGCAAGCAGGTCAACTGCAGGGAGGGGGGAGAAAAACTGGATGAAGGTAGAAAGACAGGAGAAGGCAGCAGAGAAGTGGAGGGGAGTGTGGCAGAAAAGATAAGCATGGAAGCAAGGATGGAGGTGGCCAAGCCAGGAAGAGAAGTGGAACCTCTGTGGGTTTCTAGGCTGCAGGAAAGAGGATGGGAGGGTGAAAGATACAGGTAAAGGGAGCCCAGCAGCGACCAGTACAGCTGGGGAGGGCTGGAAGGTGTTCAGCAGCAGAAGCAGTTCAGGCCCATGTTTTCCCTATGATGGTGGGGACAGATGGCAGTGTGTGTCAGGGGGAGCAGGGCAATAGGGGACAGCAGTGGAGTCTCCCTGGGATGCTCGCTCTCAGCATTCGCCCCATCCCCTTCCCTATCCCCATCCCCATCCCTGGGATACTCACTCTCAGCATGGGACTGGCTCCCCCACCAGGTACCAGCTCTGTTGAGCCACACAAGGGGCAGCTCACACCTCCTGCCCACCCCAGCCTCCAACAGTGAGGGCAAATCTAGTCCCTGGGTTTAACAAACCCTGTCTCTCCCTGCCCAGTTATTTTTATCCGCACAAAACTTGCCAATTTGGCACAGGGGGGACGACTCTCTCCCTTGCCCGATCATGAACATGGCATCCTCTGTGCAAACTTTTCCTTCCCAGGCCTTCCTGAGCATCTCGCCCACATGCAGAAGCTGCATGCTGGGCCCTGGTTCCACAGGACCTTTGTACTGGGCACTGAAGGCAACTGCTGCCAGATGAGCTCCTCGGGGCCCCTCCTCTGAGCAGGCAGCTGCCTGCTCCTGCCTCCAGACCACCCTCCACGAGCTTCAGCCATCCCACCACTTCTGCAGTTGGGAGACCTGGGCCAGCACAGGAACCCAGCAAGCTGGTTCTCTCAGGGCTTGCATAGGTCTTAAACCATCACTGCCCCAAACTTCCACTTGGGGAAAAAAATAGACCAGTGTTTGGATAGTTGCTGGAGGGTCTGCGTAGCTGTTGGGTGTATATCAAATCATTTCTCTTAATGTAGTATCTGACAAGTCCATCTGACAGCAACTGTTGGCCTGCAAGTACCAAAACCTCGTGACAGACGGCGCAGTGCCTGGGGACAGAGAGGGCAGGCAGTGCCCGGAAAAAAAAAACCCTACCTTCTCTTCAGCAATGCTTTCACTTCCTCCTTGCTCTCCTAAAGGCCTTAAATTCCCCATCACAATCCCTGGGTTTCTTCCAACGGAAGAAAGGTTTTGCCTCACTCTGCTGCAATCCACCTTTAGGAAGCTCATGCAAGTGCTTATGCCTGGGATCCTGCACCCTGGGGCGATCTCCCACCACTCCCATACCCGGACAGACACTACAGGTTTTGCAACAAGCTGCTGTTGGGCTGGAGAAACCCTGTGGCTTGCACAGAGCAGCAGCGAGGTGTGGAGGGGGCAGAGCAGAGTCTCTCACCCCTTCCTGTTTTGCTTTACCGCACTCCTTTTCTTATTCTAATACTTCCTGTTTCTTGTCTGTGAAGTCAGATGAATTATTTCCACAACTCGCCCAGGGAGAGCTGAGCTAATTACCCTAAACGAACACCTTAATGGAGGTCAGCACATTTACAGCAAGAAACCAGGCAGGAGGAAATTCTCAGGAGCCAGCTCCCCAGGCAGGAGCAGGAGAAGCTGGCGATGGCTCGTGATGCTCGCGCGGCTGATGCGCACACTGTATTTGCTGAAGGTTTAAGAAAAGGGGAAAGAAAAACCTTTCTAGCTCAGTGGAGGTAGGAAGCGAGAAGTGCCAGCGATGAGGCGCTCTCCTTGCTCAGCTCCCCGGCACGGGAAGCCCCCGCACTCACCACTTTGAGGTTTGCCTCCTGGAGTTTCCGGGCTCTCTCCTCCAGGCGCTTGGCGATCACCGCCAGCTCCGCGTTCTTCCTCTTGAGGTGCTTCACCTTCTCCTCCGTCTGGGGGAAGTAGCTCCTGCGCTGGAGAACAGAAGGAGAGGATCGAGGTGAAGCCCCTGGTCAGCTGGAAGCTGCCTGCCGGAGGCTTTAGGGGAACCCAAGGTCCCTGGCCCTCCCTGACCTGCTCTGGGCCCACAAGGGCTTTTCCCAGCCTGTCTTCCTATGACTCTCCCGACCACCAAACACCGGCCTCTGCCCTTGTTGCCTCTCCAGTCACTGAAACCTGTGATTTTCCTGATATTTTTGTTAATGTGACCTCTTGGTCCCCATGAGATGCCCCCTCTCCCACCCCAGGCCACCCCTCATGGTCCTTCTCCAACAACTTGCTCGTTGCAGGCTCTGCCTTTCCTGGTTGGGACTCAGCGCGTCTCCAGCATCGCTCTGACCTGGCCACCCACCCTTTGGGCTTTCTCTCCCAAAGTCTTCCCCGTTTATTTCCCTGGCGTTACAGGGCTCAACACATCACTGTGGATTTGTGCCGCGCTGCCACCACAAGCTTCACCACTGTCCGTTTTTCCCATGACACCAAAGCATGAATTGAGGGCGGGGAGGAACAGGAATGAAGAGGCAAAGGACTTCATGATGTTAGCAAAGCAAATTTCCTTTTTCTTCTCCTACTGATTCTGTTCACTCTTAATCCCCTTTTATTTGTTATCTGTCCGTTTCAATAAGCTGCTGCTTGCCAATGGCTTGTTCTCTCAAGGTTGTACCCAGATGTGTTGTGCTGTCTTTTCACATCAGCAAAACTGTCAGATCAGCTGATCCTTCCACTTATTTTCGTCCCTACCCCTGTGAGATCCCACTGTGAGTGCTTGCTGCTTTCACTGCTTTTCTTCAGCCAGAAGACGGAGGCTGGTCTTTGAGAGTAAGATTTGATGGGAGCTTACACGATACTGCTTTGTTAAAATCCAGATGACTGATAAGGGGTAACCCCAGAGTGTGCGGGTCAGACAGCATTTGTGCTTTTAGTGCAAGAAAATTATCTAAAAATTTGAATTTGGTGATATAAATCTGAAATGCTGAGCAAGGAAATTTTCAGGGGCCCAGGGTGGCTGCCTCCCGACCTGGCAGGGCTGCACAAGGGCCGATGCTCACCAGGGAGGATGCAGAAGGGGAACATCCCCTCTCCCTATGTCCCAAGGGTCCTGGCTGCCCACCATGGGCCTGGGGAGTGGGACAGAACGGGTGGCCCAGGCTGTGGGCTTTGGGTGCCAGGGGTGCAGCTGGGGAGGAGGCGGGTGCTGAGCAGGGGGCACTGCTGCACTGTCACCCGCAGCCCGGCCCCAGCGAATCAGTGTTTCTGCTTTTCCATTTAAAGAGGAAACAAGAGCGACACTTCTCCTTCCCCTGCAGTCAGCTCACCGCTGCCCTGCTCTCTGCCTGCTCCCACTGGCGGCTCCATCAGTGCCTCCTGTGGTTTCCAGCAGGCACATAGTACCTCAGAGACAGAGAGGACAGACGAGGGTCCCAGTCCATGCTACATCATGAGGAAGGGTTCCTCATGATGGGTGCAATGATGGGTGCAGTGCAAAGGCACCCAAGGGACCCAAAGCACTCTGGCCCTCTTTGCCCCCCTGGCTCTGCCCAGCCCATCCTGTGTGTCAGCATTTCTTAGAGTTGGCAGCAGACAGTAACTCTCCCCAGCTGGGACCCCCAACATCAGAAGGACATGGACCTGTTGGAGTAAGGCCAGAGGAGGCCACAGAGATGCTGGGAGGGCTGGAGCCCCTCTGCTGGGAGGACAGGCTGAGAGAGTTGGGGGTGTTCAGCCTGGAAAAGAGGAGGCTCAGGGAGACCTTAGAGTCCCTCAAGGGGCTCCAGAAAAGCTGGGGAAGGACTTTGGATCGGGGAGGGGAGTGATGGGACAAGGGGGAAGAGTTTGACACTGAAAGAGGGGAGACTGAGATGAGATCAGGGGAAGAAATGCTTTGCTGTGAGGGTGGTGAGACCCTGGCCCAGGTTGCCCAGAGAAACTGTGGCTGCCCCATCCCTGGAGGGGTTCAAGGCCAGGCTGGATGGGGCTTGGAGCAACCTGGTGTGGTGGGAGGTGTCCCTGCCCAGGGCAGGGGGTGGAACTGGATGGTCTTTAAGGTCTCTTCCAACCCAAACCATAGAATCTATGAGTCTTTCCCCACAGAGCGTCCCATGTCAGAAGCTGGTCCAGCACCCCTCTCTGCTCACCAGCAAGCTGTTCTCCTCGGCCAGGCTGGAGCAGCGGTGCCGCAGGTCCTCTAGTGCACTCAGGAGCTTCGTGTTCTGGCTCACGAGGAAGCCGTAGTCAGCCCCGCTCTGGAAAACAGCACGGGAGACACAAGGCAGGGCTTCATCTGACTGGGGCCAGGGGAGAGGGACCCCTGCCCACCCTGTCCCCACGGTGAGCCCTGCTGGCCACGGGGGAGGCTGGCAGGGCCAGAGTGAGGGCAGGGAAGGGACAAGGTGAAATGTGGCAGCTGATTTCAGGAGGTGGCAGGGGGCTGCCTGTCCTTTGGAGGACCAGTGGCCTTCAAGGGTGGGCTGCATCACCCATGGGTGAGACCTGCCATCTCCATGGGTTTAAAGCTGCTTTCGACTTGCCCAGGCCCTCATGTTGTCCTCAGACACTTGCATTTTGCCCTCTAAACCAGCTCAAGAGCCGTCAAGAGCCAGGTGGGGAGAGCACAAGCCGTGACATCCCAGGTGTGCTCCCCCACAGCTCAGGGATCCAGCGACCTCCAGCACCACACTGCTTTCAGAGGGGACGAGGGCTCCTCGCCTGCTTCCCCACATCGGCTCCCCCAGTCTGGCTCAAGAGCCCTCCCGAGAGCCAGGTCCTGGGCTCTGCCCTCTCTCTGTCAGCCTCAGCTACGGAAGAAGGCGACATAACCGGATTTCTTTGCAAAAACACCACCTTAAATTTTGTCACATCAAAAGCAGCAGCAGCTCTGCCAGGAGCTGTATATAGAGCTTTGTGGTTACTGCTTCCTGCCGAGAGCTGCGCGCCGAAGCAGGCTCCCAGAAAGTATTTTTGTGCCTTAGCAAAGCTGGTGGCCAAGCTATTGCCTCGCGGCTGCCATATGGCAGCAGCACCATGCACCTCGGGAAGACCCAGCCAGATGTTTTCCCAGCAGCTGTGCAGGTCCCAGCGGGACCCACTCCCAGAGCCCACGAAGTCTTTTGCTGCTGCCTCTGAGCGGCTGCGACCTTCCCGGGGCACGGCTCTGCTTCAGCAGTTTGCAAGCCAAGGCTACAAGTGAAACGCCCTTTGGCTACTAAAAAGACGCTGCCCAAGCTCTCTCAGTAGTAAGGAGTCAGACAGGCAGCTCACAGCGCTCGGGTGCCGCTGTGCTCTAAGACGTCTGAGACTGGCTAAAACTCACTACACTTTTGATTAATGCGATATTTTGGCTTCTCAGTCACGGCCACTGGAGCAAAAGGGCAGGAGACCAGTGCCACAAAGTCCACCCCATCAAATCCCCTGGTGGAGGTGGCTGCCATGCCCATGCCACAGCTCTCCCAGCCTCTCATGCCTGTATGGAAATGCCTTGTCAGAGAGGGGAGGGAAAACACAACCAAAACACATTGAAAACCAAAGAAGAACCCACCCTCAGAGGGTAACTCCCAGCCCTCCCCACTGGCCTCACGCAGTGTCCCCAGTTCCCACAACCCCTCTGAGCCACCAGGAGGGATGGTAGGTGCCAGGAGCTGACGGGACTTGACCAGAGTGGTTTGTAGTTGTCCACACTGCAGAAATCCCAGGGCTTGAGAAAGCTGGAGAGAAACGCCCCATGAGGTGAGATTGTACCACTTTCCACTTGTGGGACAGCAAAAGTATACTTATTTTCCACTATTCTTTTTTTTTCTTTCCCCACCTAGGCACAAAGGCACAGTTACTGCCGCAGCCCCCAGGCACCTGGGTGCCCTCTCCCACTCTCCAGCTACTCTGAGCTGCTCCAAAGGATGGTGGGGGCAGGCCCAGGGACCAAGGAGCTCACCAAACTCTGCAGCCTTGGGAAACCAAGAAACTCCCCTGGGAGCCAGGCAGAGACCTGGCTCTCAGGTCCTCCCTGCCCAGGGACCCAGTACCAGATCCGGCGGCATTGGTCCCATCCCTGCAGCAATACAAGGGACAGTAAGGAGTTCCAGAGAACATTTCCCCCATTTCCAGCTCCAGGAACAGCAAAGCACCTCCTTGGGCTGGGCACCCATGCAGGGGACACTGTGGGCGCTTATGGGGGACAAAGCATGGGGGGTGCACAGGGCAGGGGTCCTACAAGCATCTCCCGTGCTCTGGATGGCAGTGCCTTGGGCTGGCTCACTCCTGCCACCCCCAGAGCCAAACAGGCAGCCCATGGGATGAAGTCAAAATGCATTATTTCCATCTCCTTGCCCCTGCTCAGAGGCCTCAAGCTTCTTGTCTGTGCTTGATTGCACTGAGACAGGCTGAGCAACCTCAGGCAGCGACCTCTGCACTTGGGGTAGGAGCTGGAGAGCTTTTGAAGAGGAACTGATATGCTCCTCCTTCTCCTCATCAGGCAGATAGAACTTCTGACATCACTGGCAGCGGGTCTCTGCAGGGAACAATTAGCACATCCAGCATGGCTGGAGATATTTTGGGGACTTACAACCAAATTTCTGTATTTGAAACTACTTTTCTGTAGCTGTAAAACAACATCTTCATCAGGGCAGGATACAAAGACTCACCACCACTCACCCTGATCCTACCTACGTTCAGCCCAGGTTTCTGGCCACGACTCCAGAGCCCATGACATGGCAAAAGCTGGGAAGTCCTAGACCACGCGGGGACCTTTCCAGTCCCCTGGGTGTTGCAGGATGCCTGGCTGTGGAGCAGGAGAGCGTGACTGCGTGCTCCAGGCTGGGGCCAGGCATGTGGCCAAGCCACCCCCCTGCCAGCACGTCCCCCTGCAGCCACGACTCCTTGGGGCTTTGCCCAGAGAGGCACAAGGGGCATCTGCAGCGAGAAGACATGGAAGCAGGAGATCTTTGCTGTGCCAGGACATCTGTCCCGCTCAGGGACCTCACTGTCCAGGAGGCTTTGCCAGACCTTCCCCCTGGCACTTGCTGCATCAGCTGAACCCTCCTCCAAGACCGCATAGAGCCTGGAACTGAAGGACTGTCTAGACGTCATCCCACGCTCATTAAACATTCATTTCCTATAATGAAATAGCTTTTAATTTATTAACTGCTCTGCTGTCCCTTAAGGTTCCCATGCTGTGTGGTGAAACCACGCTCATGGCCCCCATGGACACTGCTTTTCAAAGGGAGCTGAGGAAATCGTTAGGGAGCTAAGGCACCACGGCTGCCCCCGGCATGACTCTCCTTGATAAAGACAAGCAGAATTGCCAGCAGAAGCCAAAATCCAAAAGCATCCCTCAGCTGGGGAGGTTTTCAGTGAGCTGAAGTTGGCAGGAGCCAAGGCAGAGCTGCAGGGAGGTCTTCTGGCAGTCATGTCCCCTAGACCAGACGCAGCCTTGGCCGCTAAAAAATTAACCCAAGAGATGCGTTCTTTGGCCATGGGGGAAATGCTCCAAAACCCAAGCAAGGCAGGAGAAGAGCAGCAGGGATGCTGAGAGCAGAGAACAGACGGCAGCTCCCTGGTGCAGCAGGCACGCCGCTTTGAAGCCCCTGTCACAGGGAAGTCGTCATCATCTGTCGCCTCTTTTGGCAGGTAGAGCCCAAAATACAGTTCCTCCAGGATGCATTGAGAAGGAGCAAACAAAGAAAAGCCTCAGCGTGGCAGCTGCAAGATAGCTGCTGCCTTTTCACCCCAAAAAAAAAAAAAAAAAAAAAAAGCAGTGGAGAGCTGCAGCAGCTTTTGCAGAGAGAGCTGCCCAGCCAGGCTGCTAAATGGGTCATGCAGCCAAAAATCCCCGTGGAGCACCCGGCATCCAGCGCAGTCTTTGAAGTCCTGTGGAACACTTGCAGGAAGCCATTGGGGTGACAGTAAATCAAGCTGTGGCCAGGATAAAAGAGGCTGCAGCGGCTGCTCTGCAATGCGGCTTGGGCTGCCGGTGCCTCGCGGCACAGCCTGGCACCCACCGGCCGAGAGGGCTTCCCCCGCGCCAGCCCTGGGGAACGTGCCAAAATCTGTGCTCAGCCTTTGGAGAGCCAGACGGGGAGGAGGAACTGACCAGGGGGCCCCGTAAGCGGGAGGTCTCAGGTGGCCTTTGGAAACAGGCGGTCCCATGACTGATTTTAAAACATCCACAGTTTCAACACGTCCCTGCAGCGACTTCCCCATCTGCAGCAGATGCGGGTCCAGCTGATGGGTTTGCTTCACAAAAAGCGCCCTCCCTTTGCAGAGGCTTTGCAGGCCTATTTCCAAGGTGAAACCATACCAGCTCTTCTGCTCTCTTGGATAGGTTAAACCCCCCGCTCCTCCTTCGTTTGAAATCATTGTCACCAAGCTTCCTCTGTGTCAAAGCCCTTTAGCTGTTCATTCCAGCTGACTTTGGTAATTAGTTTCCTTAACTTCTCAATCCACACGGCGTGGAAATGAAACCTGTCACTGCCAATCCATTTTCTCCTCTTCCATCCAGTTTTCAAGGGAATCGGCTCCCTCCCAGAGCAAAATTATTTTCCACAAGCTGCTCTTTGGTAGTGCCCTCCCTGCATGTCCAAAGCGAGACAGAAACAGCGTTGCCTCCTGTTCGGTCAGTGGGAAAGAGCAAACCCCCTGCCCTGGCACAGCCAGCACGCCCGGTGCCACGCGGGCAGCATCCCGGCACGGGGAGAAGGGACATCAGTGTTAAAGGTGTGGGAGAAGCAGGAGACGTGCATGGGATGCCCTCGCGGTTGTTCTGTCACTCCTCGTCCTTGTTTTGCTTCCTTCATTTCGTGCCGGGTTCCTGGTTTCGGACACAAACGTCGCTGTTCTTCCGTTGGCTCCATGGCACTTCCCCACCAGCTCCTCACCCCAGCTCCCGTTTCCATGAGTCAGCGTTTGCTCCCTGCTGCCCGTCCCTCTTCCAGCCTACCCAATTGCCCCTATTTATGCGATTTCCTCATTTATCTGATTTTTATCACCCCATGCAACAAATTCACGGAAGAAAAAATCCATCCGAGGCTATTAGCTTCAAAGATACTGCCTCCAGCATGGGGAGTGCTGGAGCCACAAATTGCAAGATATTAAGAGAAAATTCAGGGGAACATTCACTGTATATTTGCTCATTCTTAAGCTTCCCCAGGCACCCTCTCCTGCACACCCTTTGACCACTGCCAGCTCTTCATTTATTCCTCACAGCGTCCTTAAAATGAGATATGCACCTAAAATTGGAGTCTCACAACTTCGGGTCGTCTCTCTTTAAAGCCTCATGTGAAAACACCAGCATTGATCCTAGGAAAACAGCTACTCCAGGACAAGAAAAATCAGCTCAGTAGCCCTGGCTACCCTGGCTTGGCTGTCCTTTGATGAGCTCAGCTTCTCCAGCCTCCCCAACCAGGGAGAAATTAATGTTCCCGCCGAACTGAGACAAGGAGGAATGTGAGCGGAAAATAAACTCCCAGGGCAGAGGCAGAATGTCAGCCCTCCAAAATCCAGGGCTGCAGCTGGCTCCGGCGTGCAGCGTGGCATGATTTCTTGTCTTTAAGGGCAAATCCAAAATACAAGCAGTTTTGCAAGGAGACAAGAGATAATTACACCAAAATACTGCGTGGCTGCTGGAAACAGAGCTCTGAACCCTCCTAATGGAGGGTTTCTCCATCTTTCACCATCAGATGTAAAACAGGGCAGTCAGCTGAGAGGGACGGAGGATTTGGAGAAACCCTGACAATTTCCCCAGAGCCAGCCTGTCCCCCTGCCACAGAGCCCAGCACAGACCCAGAACTGACAGCCACCCCCAGGGATGGACCCAGCAGGGACTCTGGCAGGAAAAAGGTCCTGCTCCAGCTGCAGGTGCCATCAGTCCTTGATTTGCTCCTTGCCCTGCTCTCTGGTGTGGTAGAGACCTGTAACTCGTTCTCCTTCCAGCTGGCTGTTACCTGCCTAAAGCAGCAGCACGACAAGGCGTGTGTGGCCCCAGACGGGCTTTCCCCAGCTGTGAACCAACCACTCTCCACATTCAACACAAATGGTTTTGCAAACCTAGGGTGTATGTGGCCAGAAACTGCAGCTGATGCTTGCTGGGGTATGATCCATCTTGGCTCCCAGATAACCTGCAGCACAGGGTGGTGCCGAGCAAGCTCCTCAAGTACCGCAGCAACCTCACCTCCCTGCCTTGGGTGACTCTGTGACCCCTGGGCACCCCTCCGTCCCTCGTAGGGTCTTCCCCCACCTGTTGAGAAAGAGGTCTGCATTCTGTAGGATGAGAAACACCGACAGAGCCTGTTCTACCAGCTGCCATTTTAACACCGATGTACAAGCTTCTCCCTTGTCTCTTATCAGCTTTCAGAATGATTTGGCCCAACCCCACCCTGGTAACGCTGGGCTATGCTCCATCCCCTGCGCAGACAAGGGACACTAACAACATCTCTGTTTCAGTGCATTTCAGCGTGGAAATGTATGAAAGCCAGGATATATATACCATAAACCCCAGTTTGGTTTTAAAATTCAGGTGCCCGATCAGGAGCCGAGACAGCAGAGCTACCTGTTTCCCCCTCTGCGGATCTTTCTGGGTGCTACCGAGCAAGTCGTTGGATCTGCAGAGAGGAGGCACAAGCGACAGGATTTCCACAAGAAAAAAGCAAAACGTAGAAGTGGGAAGTAAATGTGTTGCTGTCCTCAGTGCAAACACAGAAAGACTTCGCAACCTCTGCTTCTTGCATACTCGTGTGTTGCCAATCATTTGAGCAAGATGTGGGTATTGGCTTCCTATAGAAATTGTTGGGGTTTTTTGTTGTTCGGGTCTGAAGGAAGGTCAGCCTGCAGCTCCCAGCACCACAGGCTGAGGCCCAGGCAGCCCCGAAGTCTTCTGAAGCATCTGGATTCTCTTTTTGGATGCCACGTGTCAGACAATTTGAAGTTTGTAAGCATGAAAAAAAAGCCACCAAAAAAAACCCTGGCAAAGAATGATAAAATTTAGCTCTTTCCCAGTTTAGTATTTTGATGGTTGGAGTGGGGATGATCTCTGGTATCTCATCTTCCTTGTAACAGCAGCTCGAATCTAAAGAAACACTCCCTAGAAAGGGGTGAGACTTTGGTGCTGACGGATGCCCTTGGGAACAAAGGTCTCTCCAGAGTGAGTGGCTGTGAGTTGTGTCAGGGCTTTACCCTGGGAAGCCACCAAGCTGCAGCTCAGAAAATCCCCTGCCACTGCCCCTTCACAGGGTCATAGCGAGAAAAGTCAGTACCAGGTCTCCTTCCCGTGTCAGAGCCTCAGCAACCATACTTGGGGTCTCACAAGTTTGGTTTTATTGACTGGAGAGACTGGAGGACCTGCCATGTTCAGCTCTGAAGGTGTGGTCTTCCACCTTGGAAGATACATTCGGGAGTGGCAGATTTTGTAGGCACAGCTCGGTTTTTGCCCAGACATCTGCTCCACAGTTTGCCCCTGCCTGTACCAGTTTTCCAATTTACTTGCAGTTTCCCAGGGGCCAAGAGCACCTTTTCTCCTTGGGTCACAGTGGCCTAAAACCTGTTCCAATTGCCCAGACATTGGGAAAAGTGTTCCTTTACCTCTTGGTAAAGCAAGAACACATTCGGAGCAATCACAGGCTTTTGTCCTGGATTGAGAAACCCCAGGTCTCCAATGGCTTTAACAAGTAGCTGAGAGATGGAGGGGAAAAAATCATCCCCTTGTACCACTCACAAGAGCCAGAGGTGGTCGTTATGGAGATGAGAATGGCATGAGCAGCACAAACTGATGCCCAAAAGGGTATATTCCCAGAACTACTAAGGAGGTGGCTGGGATGCAGAAAGCCTGCATTCACAGCAGGAGGAGGGCAAAAAGGTTGCCAGCGTGGCACGTGTCGGTTCTCATCATGTTATTCCAGCAGGAAGGAAGACGACAGCCATAGGACACTCAAAACAAGGAAGCAAGGACATTGGCAAGTTCCCTCGCCAAAAACTTAAAAGGTGAAATGGAAAGATGCTGAAGTGAAAGACCGTGGTGCAGTAACGGCCAGCACCCAGATGGTGGGACAGCCCTGTCCCAAAACCAGTTCGCTGCCACCAGTCCAGAAGGATCCAAGGACACAGTGAGGAGGCGATGGCTGGTGTCCCTCATCATCCATGTCCCACACAAGTGCCCTGGCCAACTCCTTTGGACATGTCTTTGTACAGAGAGCATGAGCTTACTTAAAAAGATAGTAAAAATGAAAACTACTTTCCCCTTCATTGCAGTTTTGCTTTGTGTTTTCTTCCATTCATTCCTACAAATGAAGCCGCCCTGGCTCTTCGTGGAGGGGATGTCTGAGGTTGGCTGTACGCTCGTACAACCCTAGCGCTGCAGAAAACAGCGCTAAGTCATTTGCATGAGTCTGAGCGTTGCCAAGACAAGAAAAATTAATTTACTCAGATTTTGAGCAAGATGGAGTACGATCTTTTGCTAATTGGGATTGTAGGAAATGGTGTCTGTAACAGCAAGTACTGGCTTCATTGCCCAGGAAGACCTTCTCGCCTCAGTGCCATCTTTTATTCTGGTGACCTACCCTTTCCAGACAAGGGTACAGCTCTGCGCACCCTCAGACATTCAGTGAATAGATTTCCATCCTTGCCAATGGAAAAACTGAAGCTCTTAAAATGCCACAAATTCCTACAAAAGGCAATGGACGTTGTTAAATGCAGCCCAGCCTGAACACTTGACATGGAGGATCTTTCCCAGCATTTTATGAATTTTACTGTATCGGTGCTTTGTGTTATCAAAGCCCCACTGGGAGCAACAGGGTTTCTATGGATATTTAAATCCCTGCTAACTGGGAGGCTCCTTGGTTTAAGCATTTTCATTTGGGTTTTACAGTTGTTGAATACTCTCAGGTCCATCTGAGCTCTGGGGAAACTGAAGCTTGGCTGTTAAGAAATTCAGATCTAAAGCGACTTGTTCAGATTAAGAAGTTGTCACGATAGCCAACTCCAGCACCCTCACTGTGCTCCTTGTGTGGCTCATGGGGTGCCAGGGACGTGCTCAGACACCGAGCTTATCCCTTCTGAATGTGCAGGTAGGGAGGTTGGAGGGAGCAGGCCAGGGGCAAGTAATCCTGTGAGAGAGGGGCGAAGGGAATATGCCAACATTGGAGGACTTTGCTCCTCTCCCCTCTATCAATTTGGGGCATCAGAAGGTTTCTTTGGGTTTCCAGGGCCAAAGCAGATCCCATTGGAGCAGCGTCCCAGAAGAGATGCAGACAGCTGAGCCCTTGTGGGAAGTGCTCTAAAATCCATCTGACGGCATTACGGGAACTTTCCAATTTCCAGCCAGGCTGTATCTGTGCCACTTTAACCCCATTCTTCCTACACAAGCAACGTTTTTCTCCTCTGGTTTTCATTATTCTGGTTGGGAGCCTATACCTGCAGTGCCTGGAGAGCCTCAGCATCCACACAGGAATTTAGGAACACAAGGCCAGAGCGATTTCAAAGGCCCAGGACCAAGCATACATTTGTGACAGTAAACCCCCAGGTAGCATTAGTCAGTGGTAACATGGTGGGACACATTCCTCTGTGGAGGAGCTAGGATCCCCTGCAGCTCCTTGCAGGATGTGGAGGCACACAGCAAACGGGTGGGAAGACGCGGGCACAAGTCACAAGGGATATTCTCACCAAACCTATGGAGAACTTTTCTCTCCAGGAGAACACTGCAGCTTCAGGACAGGGTGGTGGGATCCCAGCCCCTGGAGATATTCAGCTCCTGCCCACGCAGGCCCTGAGCAACCTCTTCCAGCTCTGGAGCCAGCCCTGCTCAGGGCAGAGGCTGGATGGGAGGCTCTGTGTGTATGTCCCCCCCAAACCCACCTCTAACTCCAGAGATCCCTTGCCAGCTCCCAAATGAGAGAAGGGCAACAGCTCCCCACCCTCCACCCTCAGCAAGAAAGCTGAGATCAACTTGACCTACAGATAGTCTCAACGTCTGCCCATAGACTGTCCCTGAGGGAACAGCAGAGCAGTGGAGGCTGGGACACACGGCAAGAGCTTCATCATAAAATCAAAATCTTTAATCAACTCTGTCAGCAACGAGCCCTCAGGAGGCTCAGAGGCTCTTCCCCACACGAGGAGATCACTCCCTGGAGGCAGCTGTCCTGTTTGCGTGATGCGGTGCTGACATCCCAAGGACAGACCTCCCAAAGGAAGCCCTGCTGCTCTGGCAGCAGCACACCCGGGGTTGGTAGGGCTTGTCCCAGCCTGGCCAGACCAGCCGTGCTGGGGAGCTGTGTGGGCATCCCCTCATCCCCACCTGTGACACTGAGGAAGTGGGTTGGAGGATGGGGTTCCACAACCCAGCAGCACCAGCGCTTGCTCCGCCAGGGACAGCCGTGCTGAGTTCCCTCTGGTGCCTGAACTGGAAGCCTTTCACATCACTAAAGCCACTTGATTTCAGGAGAAAATGCTGGAATGTTTTCCCAGGAAAAGCCAAGTTAGCTTTTCTGTGCGTCGACATCGACGTTGCAGATGGTACTGCCGTGGTACCACCAGTAACATCAGGAACACCACAGCAGAGCACAGTGCCACCAGGTGCCACAGCACCATTGCCTGATGCCGTCGTGGCACCATCAGTATCAAAAAGTGCCACCGTGGCACTGCCCCAGTACTCTGGTATGTGGTGATACTGGCATGGTGCTGTCACAGCCCCCATGGGGGTGTGAGGTGAAGTGTTAGTCACCCACCAAGCCAGGAGCCTGCAGGAAACACTCAAAGTAGCCAAGGACCAAGGGAAGCAGGATGGCAGATGCTCAGCAGTCACCACCCAGAGTCCAGGCAGGGTGCTCACCCCCTCCACAACAACCCATGTGCAGAGCTGGTATGTGGGGACCTCCCTGCAGGGATCAACTGGATCTGGGTGCACCGCCTTCACCCCACAGGATTCCATTTGGATGCTGGAGCACCCATGAACACCTCTTTGCTCCAGCCACCTGCCCCCCCTGCCTCTCCCAGCCTTCCCCACCAAGGCAGCGGCCCTACCCCTCCCTCGCCAGCCTGCTCTCCCGCAGGGAGACATGATGGTGAGTTTGGCACGACCGATTTGACTCTCGGGATGAATGGGAAAAGTGCATGGGAGCAGAAATGCTTCCCATTCTACTGCCTCATTTTTTGGCTTGAGGGCATCTGGAATGGCCAGGGGCTGCGGTCAGAGGCAGAGCGAGGATGGCATGATTAAACCAGGTGTTTCCCTTAGCATCTCGATCAACAGCCCTTTCAAAAAGACACGTAAGCAGCTATGCTTGAGTGAATCCATTTTATCTTTCAGTGGGATTCCAGCAGCTCCGTTTCTCCTGTGTGCTGGTCCGGGCCGCTCTCCAGCCAGGCTCAGGAGCACAGGCTGGGCAAAAAAACCTCCTGCTGAACCCTGATCAGCCCTTCTTCCCCATCCACAGGAGGAACAGGCCTAGAGCTTATTCCTTCCCTATTTTAAAAGCAGTGTGGAGCTACCCTAGATGCCAGGGTATCCCAGGAAAATGACTGATTTTACCCATGGGAAAAGAGGGCAAGCTGTCCTAAGAAGTCTAAGCTGATGAACTTTCGTGGCCTGGATTGAGGAGGTGACGCTCTGAGGTGGTTTTCTGGGCTGTTTAGAGCTGTGCAAGGGACTGGGCATTGCATTACCTCGAGGTGCCCTGGTGCTGTCTGCGGGGCCAGTTTCCCCTGCAGTGCAGGGGGCAGCCTAACACACACCCCCCCTCCAGCCCCAGGCTCCCCTGAGCGGAGAGGGGGTGCTCTGGAAGGGGATGGCAATGATTCATGTACCTGCAGAGCCATTGACGCTGCCAGAGTGAGGAGACGACGCAGGAGACACCACAGCCTCTGCTGCTGCAGGGGCTGTGTCTGCACCAGGTGGGCTCTACCCAGTGCTGGCCCTGCCAGGGGTTCGGCGAGACCCCGCGCCAGCCCTGGCATCAGCCAGAGGAGAGGCAGCTGGAAATGCCCGTGGAAGGGCAGCGAAGGCAGCAGCTCCTTCTCCTGCACCCCGGTTGTGTGGCAGCGGCTCTGGCAGCTCCTAGCCCCCCCGGGGAAGGTTTTGTGGGTGGCTCAGCCA
This sequence comes from Pedionomus torquatus, assembly GCA_013398155.1. Classification (NCBI taxonomy): domain Eukaryota; kingdom Metazoa; phylum Chordata; class Aves; order Charadriiformes; family Pedionomidae; genus Pedionomus; species Pedionomus torquatus. The sequence continues at coordinate 34,403 of VZRU01007850.1, forward strand.
CCGCCAAGCACAGCAATTTCCCGTGCCTGCCTCCTACCAAGGTGACATCTCCCCAACACCTCTCCCCTCAAAACGCCCCCCTGGCACATCCCGCCTGGCAGCACACGCACCCCAGCAGCTGCCTTACCTGGGGGGGTCTGTCTGTCGTCCGGTCGTGTCCGAGCCCGTCCATCGCTCGCAGTGGCCTCACGAGCTCCGGTGCGGAGTGAACCCGCTGGGGGTCCGGAGGGGGTCCGTGGAGGGTCCCCGGGGACTCTTCCTGGGGCTGGGGTGCTCCGTCCCCCTCCGACTCCGGGGGCGGTTGGCAGCTCACCTTTTCACCTTCACCCCCAACGTCTTCATGCGTGTCCAGGTCCGGGCAGACGGAGGCCGGGGGGGGGGCATCGCCTGCTGCCGGGGCACCGCTCTGCCCCTCTGCCCGCTGCGGCGGGGCGGCGCTGGGCACTCCCCGCTCGGGCTCCTGCATGGCTGGGACAGGGCGCTGGGATCACCCGGTAGCGGCGGCGAGAGCTCCCCGTGGCTCCGGGAGCCGGCCCGGTGACCCCCAAGGCATCAGAGCGGCGGGAGCAGCCCGGGCCGCGCT
>VZRU01007852.1:0-34955 GCA_013398155.1 Pedionomus torquatus
GCCACAAAGGTGATGAAGGGACTGGAGCACCTGCTATACAAGGAGAGGCAGAGATACTGTTCAGCCTGGAGAAGAGAAGGCTCAGTGGGATCCTAATCAATATCTTTAAATACCTGATGGGGGGAGTGTAAAGAAGATGGAGCCAAAAGCTTCTTTGAAACACAGGAAATCTTGTTTAAACATAAGAAAAAGACTTATTTTCTTGAAAAGTTGATTAAACACTGGAACAGGTTGCCCAAATGCCCTGTGGAGTCTCCATCCTTGGAGATACACAAACCTCAAGAGGACAGAGTCCTGGGTGACCCTGCCCAAATAGTTGCTCTACAGAGCTCCTTCTTGCTGGTACCACAGCATCCTTGTCCCACTTGAAGGCCTGGCAGAAAGTGGAAATAATTCTTGCAGTTTGCTTTTTATTGCTTAGTTTGCTTCTCCCCTTTTATCTCTTTCTTCTCATGCCCTTAATTTATTTCTGATGAGTCTTTCTGACCTCTGAACTGCAGTTTTATGAGCCAGCTGGCTGAGCTTTGCTATGACTGGACTGGATTATGGCTGGACTGTGCCTTTAGTGCCCAATGTTTTTAATTGGGCTAAAAGAATTGGAAAAGTTACAGTGGGACTGAACTGGACAACACTCACATTGGAAATCACCCTGTGTTTTGCTGCCACAGAGAATGCCACCACCCTTACATCAAATCATTCTAGTTGTATACACTTATGTACATAGGTGCAGTTACAGTTCAGTTGTGGTACTAACACCTTAGCTCCTTTTGTGTGACAACAATGGCAGTATATTGAGGTAGGAAATAGAAATGAAGGGGACATTCATAAAGATGTCAGCAAGCACAGAAAAACCTCAGGATCCAGGCAGGACAGGACAGGGCACTCATGAACACACAGCTGTCCCTGGCAGCTCTTTGCCAGGGGTCTGTTGCTGCTCAGACAGCTCTTGGCCTCAGAGACTGTTGCACCTTTCCTGTGCACACAAGGGATGATAACCAGTTNCTGGGCAGGCAGCCTGCTGCCTGCTGAAACCTGACATATGTAACTGGCTCAGCCTGACAAGAGGCAGAGATGGAGGAAATCCAAGGTAAGAGATAACTCTTACTACAAGCAAACAAAAAACACACAAAAAAAAAAAAAAAAAAAAAGGAAAAGGAAAAAGAAAAAGATTGCTTAGGTGCAAACTCCTGCTAGGTATAAGACAGATGGTTTCCCAGGGCTGAGAGCCAAGATTTTTTTTTTAATATTGGCCAGCAATTTCATGTAATCTTATTTATTTATTTACTTACTTAGTCTTCAATTGAAAATACCATAGAAATAAATCTGACAGTGTTCAAATTCCGTTTGCTCCAGCCTTATCATTTCATCCACTGGTGGATTCAGTTCCTTTTTGATCTTTGCTTGTATGGATGCTGAAGTACAAAAACTGTTATATCAAATTTTTATGAGGGCTGCTGACATTTTCCCTCCGCGTCAGTGCTCCCAAGACTTGCCAGCAGCAAGTTTGCTTGGGCGGGTACGGCACGAACAAGCTTCACTCCTCTTTGCCCTCCACGTCAGCGATTCTCCTGGAAGATGATGTCACGGTGATTGCAATGATGTCATCTGTACGCAGGTAGGAAAAAAACAGTGCTGAGTATCTCAGACCAGGGTGTCAGCAAGAAGAAATTGAAATCTCTGTGCAAGGCAGGGTGGGTGCCAGCTTCCCATGCAGCACCATCACAGATTAAGACCCTACCTGCTGCAGAGACTGTGCCCCCTCCTCAGCACAGCCACGTTATTTACCCTGATGGAGGGTTAAGCCCTCTGCCAGCACATGCTACCCAGAGATTACAATTGCATTTCTGCAATTGCATGGCACCACACTCTCAGTGCAGGTTTGCAGAATGGTTGATGTTGGAAGGGGCCTCTAGGTGTCATCTGGTCCAAAAGTAGCTGTCTGCACTTGCACAATTATTATTTCTGTTATTACACCCACTCCAAACTCTCCAAGGTATGCTGAGACCCTCAAGTCCAGGTTTGCTTCCTAGATTCTTTGGGGGAAAATGGGGTGTGAAATCTATTAATCTCTTTTGGTTACATTCTTCTTAAAGTACATTTTGAAGGGGTGGTCTGGCACAGCATCGCACCCCGCCCAAGTTTTGCTGAAGGTGAGGATTGTCTGGGGCAATGAAACAAGCAAGCTGACTGCAGAATTGTGCTTGGGGCAGTAACACAGAGCAGGAGAGAGACTGACCTACTCCTTGTAATGGGGTCTCCTACCTATGATATCAGCAGTGCTGAGGGCTGTTACAGCCTGTCTAATCTCACCTGAAATACTAAGGAAAAATATCAAGCAAACACAAGAGAGAGGGAAATAACCAACAAGAATGCCAGACGCAGTGATGACAAGACCAAGGGAGAAGATGTCATGGCCATTGGGCAAGGGGCCAGCAGAAAGCAAGGCATGGTGCTGCCAGGCTTGGAGAGCTTCCACCTCCACTAGGTGGGGAAGGGGACGGGAAGAACCTCATGGTGCTGATGGGATGTGACAGACGTGGTCTGGGAAAAAACCCAATGTATTAGGTAAGCCTTTATCTCAGCTGGCTCTGAGATACCAGCAAATGAGAAGAGTTTCTATCACATAATTACTTTTAATAAAACAAAAGTTGTAGGTTTTTTGTTTTGTTTTATTTTTAAGTAAGAAAACTCTAGTTATGCGATCCAGCTGGGTTTTTATTTAAAATCCTCTCCCCTGATTTCGTGTCATAACATTTCATCAGAGCAAACCACCCAAGGACTGAATTAGGATAAGTCAGAGCATTAAATCTGTTAGTTCACAGGGTTTTAATTTTGTTTGTTCAATTCAGTGAAAGTTCTTTTATAACACCCTAAAAGTGTTATTTAGGAGAAGAAGTGATTTTAACAGTTAGAAACCAGAGACAAGGTCTTGGCACTTATGAATAAGATTGTAAAGGGTAAAGCAATGAAGCTCCACTGATTTCCACAAAGCTAAAGCCGTTTTACACCACCTGAGCATCTGGTCTTTCAGCTTCAACTTGCCTCCACTGCCAAATAACTGTTGTGATAACGTCATTAAATGGGAGGACATTCATTAAAGAAAAAAACAAGCACATGATTTTTCTTCCTTTGCTGTTCCAAGGATAATTACAGCTAGAGAGTCTGAAGAAAGGTTGTATTTGCTTTCAGTTTTGTACACAGACATTATTTTGCAGTGTCGGACGCAAGATTTAATCACAGTCTGCATCTTCTTAGATACCACTGTCAGTCATCCCAGAACACTAACACCGAGGGAATTCAGCCCCTTGAGCATCACCCTCCAGACTCACATGTGTCCTGCCTTCCCCAACCGGCACGGGGGAGAGCCTGTCTCCTCTGGGGCAGATATAGGAAGGCTCCCTGCTTACAGACCGGCTCTCCAGCTCTCCATCCTCATGTGCATTTCATGGTCTCTGATGAGGAGGGAGAGGCAGACATCACTTGCTCATAGAGCGGCTAAAATAACTGAAATGCTAGAAATGCTGAAATGCATGAGGGGAGCAGCCCACAGCCCCAGCTGGGGCACAGGAAGCAATGGGGGAAGCTGCAGAGGGAAAGGCTTTGCACCACTGCAGAGGAAACCACGGCCCTCCAGAAGAACTGCACAGAGAATCTGTTAAAACTTTATAAGTCCTGTTTAGAGATCAGACCACATGTAAGGGCCTGTGTGTGGATTTACTCTACCATTTACTCACAAGAAACTCCCCAATTTGCAGCCTGCAGGTGACCCAAACAACAGCATCTTTGCTCTTGGACATATTTTGGTTGAAGTCCCAGTGGCTCAGTAGAGGCAGGACTGAGCCATCCCTATGCCTGGCATTCTTCTGCTGGTTCACACCTACTTGTAAGCCTTTTTCAGGGTCTGCTATTTGGAGTAGGATGAAAGTTTTGGATCTGATGTTTGTTTGTAAGTGTGCTGTCTGCAGGAGACAACTTGTTACGGACTGAATGTGCCAGAGAGACCTTCACAATCTAGGGAGTGGAAGCCTTTCTTCAGTCTAAACCGTGATCAGCTTTGGGTTTGATAAATCTCCTTTTCTAGGTAACAAGCTTCACTTTAGCAAGGGTAACACAGCAAAAAGCAAGGACCTGAACATCCCAGCATGGTGCAAACAAGCCTCAGAGCCTCCAGATCAGCGACTCCAATCCCAGCACATTCAGCTGGTGTTAATAATCTTTCCGGTCCACTGCCTCTGCAATAAACCGGGGTGAGATGAGACCCTGAGGAGCCCCACACTTTTTCCAAGTAACTCGGCCTCATACTTCAAAGGCAGCGATGCTGCTGGCCAGAGATGAGGCAGGCTGCCAGCAGTGCACGGAGAGGGGTTTGCTGATCATTCCCTGAAGCAGGAGCAATAACGTCAGTCACCAGGGCTGTTTTTCAGCAGCACAAAATTCATATTGTTTTTAAAGACATTTTATGGCTGCTAGCAAGTCAGCTGCAAGTACGTAAATTAGGTTATTAAAAAATTTGCACAAAATAATGTGCCTTGAAACCACATGAAACTGCACAATTGTCCATTTGTTTAGCTCTCAGACCTTCTGTGACACTTGCCCACGTACTTAGTGTGGCATCCCTGGAGCACTAACTGGGTTCCTCTACTTGCTTCAGCCCTCTGCACCACTACACTGTGGGTACCAGTCCCTATGGGGAAAGATGCCTACTACTGTCCTAAATCTCCCAGTTAGACCCAGCGGTTCCCAACAACAGCCTGGAAATGCAAACAGCAACAGAACCACGGACCTATTGGAACTAGTCCAGTGGAGGGCCAAGATGATGAGAGAGCTGGAGCATCTCTCCTATGGGGACAGGCTGAGACAGTTTGGGTTGTTCAGCCTAGAGTAGAGAAGACTCCAGAGAAACCTTATAGCTCCTTCATGTACCTAAAGGGCACCTACAAGGAAGCTGGAGGAGGACTTTTTAAAAGGCCATGTAGTTATAGGACAAAAGCTTCAAACTGGAAGAGGGTAGATTTAGATTAGATATTAAGAAGAAATTTTTCACTGTGAGGGTGGTGAGGCACTGGGACAGGTTTCCCAGAGAAGTTGTGGATGCCCCATCCCTGGAAGTGTTCAAGGCCAGGCTGGATGGGGCTTTGAGCAGCCTGCTCTAGTGGGAGGTGTCCCTGCCCATGGCAGGGGGGTTGGGACTCAATGATCTTTAAGGTCCCTTCCAATCCAAACCATTCCATGATTCTATGATCATTATCCCTATCCACAGGGAGATATTGTCAGCAGAGCAGCTGGGGGTACGGATCCATCAGGCAGCTCCAGCACCAAATCAAGCAGTGGGGTTAGGACTGCCTTGACAAAGTGGTTCATTTTGCAGAGAATAGACTGACTCATCCTACACAGAGGAAAAAGTTCTGCATTTCACGGCATTTGGATTAGACCCCCCAGCTTTAATACAAAATAATGTTCTCCTGTATTACTTTTCTTTCTGTTATTTAAAAACAACCACAAACACCCAGTAAAAGAACTGTTATTTGAACCTCCAAGATAACTCCCCCAAATCTTTTTCCCCTTGCATTCCAGGACATCTGTGTATATTAAGCAAAAGGAATTATTATCAGCTACAAGGCAGGTGTTTTAGCTGTACTGGGAGTTAAAAAAGAGTCTCGCTAAAAACTAATTTGATTCAATGGGAAGTTCTTTAATTTAACACACAAATTGATTTTTTTTGGTTGATCAGTAGTGATAAAAATAGAAAGACATGCTTTGAAATAATTAAAGAAACATTTGACTGGAATAAATTGTTGACTACAAATGCCTTCTGAATGAGTATAATTTTGACTTCTGAGAAGAGGTTTGGAGCTAACAATGATCTGGACTGGTTTTCTAATGTTGGGGTCCTTGGCTGGTTGGTTGGGTTCCCTCCTGTTACAGACTACACAAGTCAGACGCTACATTTGAGAGTAACCATCTGACTTCAGCGCGTGGCACTTAAAATGGTACCATCATTTTTCAGCTGCACCTACTTGCACATCTTGTTCAAATCCTTTTTTCAGTAGGCAATTCTGTGGTCTAAAAATGAAAAATACACATTAGGGAAAATCATGGAGTCCCTGAGCTGCTCAGAAGCTGTAAAGATACAGATAACAGCAGAAGCATCCTCTTCTAAAGAGCTGCATAGTGTTTTGCATGATAAAGAAAATATGACATTATCATGTGTTTCTTCATCTCTTAAAAAAATAAAGTGTAACTTGTTTGCTCAGTATTTCTTCGTCTAAACTGAGGACAAATAGTGTGAGATGGAAATTAATGAATTTCTTAAGAAATGGTTTCAGTGACATTCAGAAAGCTAGTATCTGGCCTATCAGGGTGAAACATTTGTAGTGGGAATCAAAGCAAAGGTGCTTTTGTTTTTTAAAATAGTTCATAAGCTCAGCAGACCTGGAGCACTCCTTGATAGGCATTTGCATCATTTCCATTGGAGAAGTTATAGGAAAAGATTAACAAAAATTATTAAATAATATTTGCCAAGAAAAGGTGCTAATAATTTGTGGGTTTTGTTTGTTGTTTTTTTTGGACCCACAAAGACAAAGCTGTGACAGATCCTTATGTTCAAACAATAGGATGCAGTGGGCTCTGCTGATGCATATGGTCGTCCTTCATATATGGTCTGTCTTCTATTACAATAGTTTGTGTGATTTTATATACATCTGGAATTACATCAGGGGCTTGGTTTTTTAATAGCTTGAAAAAGCTGTAGAGAAGAAACAACTTGGACAACTGCTCCTCAATTTTTCACGTGTTACAGCTCTCAGGGAGCATTGCTGTATGGAGTAAATGTCTAAGCAATCGCTATTGAAGTGGCAGACCAAGCAATGGAACTGGTACATGGACTGAGTGTGAGACTGGGAAGCAGGACTGGCCTCCAGGGTTGTCCTCCAGCTTGCGCCACTGACATGCAGAGTCATATTCTGCCAGGTTTTCTGTAGTAATTAGTATTCTCGAGGTACTTAACCTTTAGGATGCTCGACCACCTCTGAAATTTTGCTCCTCAGAGCATGATGGGTTCAAGAGTGATGAACACCCTCAGGTTTGGTTAAAGTCAACGAGTGTCAACATATCTTGCAGCACATATATCCAAACAGCTATGTTAAAATGGAAAATCCCTGGGAGACAAGATACAGGTCACATTTATTTCTGTGTTGTTGGAGAAGGCCATTCTCCCCACCAGATTCAAGCAGGAAATTCCTTACATTTACTATCTCAGGGTGGCTACAACCCTGCCTTATCACCATTAGCATTTTACACACAGGTGGACAGCTTGAATTTGTTGGGCAAAGTACTAACATTTTCTACTTTTATTATCCTCTAAAGACAGTCTAAAAGTCAGGATGTTACATTTGTACTTAATGTTTACAAGGTGCCCCAGAACCCTGGGATGACAACCCTATGCTGTGCAAGAGGCAAATATTGTCATAACCACTGAGAGCAAAGGGTCATCGTTCTTTTTCACACCACCTATATTTTTCTAATCATGCTCTTTAGCAAATTGTTTATAAATAGAAGCATTGTGCAGTTAATATAGTCTCTGAATGAAATGTAAGTTCATGCTAGACACCTATACTAAGAAGGGAATAGAAATACATTGTTGAATCTTCTAATCAAAAAGGAAAGCTGCAGAAAGATCGCAGACTGTGCCAAGAAAGTCTCTGCCTGTATGAATGCAAGCGCTTTAATCTGCATGACAAAGACTTCCCTCCCCTTCCAAACTGCTATTTCTTTCGGCTGTGTGAAACCAGGAGAAATGGCATTCCCCATTCATTTCATGCAGTCTCCATGCTGCAATGTGGAAAAAAGAGGCTGGACCCATGAAGGCAGTGCCATGACCACATTTTGCAAGTCATAGAATATTAAATTCTCATCAAAATATGTGTATTCAATACATTGCCCCTATGCAGGGCAGGTCTGGACTCTGTGTTTCCTTTTACAGCAGTCAGTTCCTTTACTACACCAGAGATTTTGCAAGCCTGACTCTAAAACACATTGCAGAGGTTTGATTATTCATTCTGTATAAAATTCTGCATGGTAATAAGATGTCCCTTAGATGCAACCGCTGTGCTGTGGCTGACACAGCAGAAATAGCAGAGAAACAAAGGACAGAGTGTGAATCACCAAAATCCACAACAAAGTGAGTCTCCAGTCTGAAGCGCAGGTTGCCTGTTGATACTGACCTTTTTGGGGAGAACCAGCAAGACCCCCCTGAGACCCACAGTGTAGATGATCCCACTGGGCACCCTACTGGCTGGTGCCAGCCTCCAGATGCAAGACCCTACCCGGGGACAGTGCCCAGAGATGGTGGCAGAGGCAGGGCAGGGCAGCTCCCCGGCTGTCCACTGGGGAAGCACACAAAGCCCTTTGAACCCACTGCCTCCCCAAAGGATGCCAGCGCTCATCAGAGACTCCAAACCGGGCAGATTTCTTTAATCGAGTGGTATGTGTCGCTTTTAGCTCATGCATGCTCATGCTCCCCAGTTGCACCAGTTCGGCTACCCCATCTACTTACTGTAAACTCAAACCAGACTGAAAAACCTCAAGTGCCAAGCTCTGCTCTGAGCTTCATGGTGAAAGCTAAATTAACTCCAGCCAAGACAAAGCTTCACACAGAGTAAATACGCAGATATTGGCCTTTTTTCCCTTTATTACTGACTTCTTACATCTCTTTCTAGCCAATTTGGCAAAATCCTTGCTCTCTGATCAGACAGAGCTCCTGATAAAGACAAGATGGATTTTACTCAGAACAGGATCCTGTTAAAGACAAGGAGAGATTTGTTCAGAACAAGATTTTTGTTTGCTTGTTTTGATCAAGTGGTAACTGGTAGAAGAAAACAACAGATTTAAGGACCGATTTTTTAAAAAGCATCTACTTGCCCTGCAGATCTGTGCCCAAAAAAGATATGAGATGTTGAAGTACAACAAATGCCCATCAACTTGCTTATTGATATTGATAGTTCAGTAGGTTGAGAATGCAGAAACTTCTTATCATGGGGTACAGAGACACTGTGCCAGATTCTGATCTCAGCTGCACGTGGTGTAATTTACCTTATGTTCATAATTCCCTAGAATAACTGAGATGAAACTGTGCTTCACCCTTCCCATCCTTTTGCCTTGTGAGCTGAAGCAAAGGGAAGCCTTCCTTCAAAATGTAGGAACAGTGAAATGATTAACAGAAGCTAAATAGGGCAGTTTCAGGATGAAAAATGTATGATTCATAGCAACTTGTGCAGACATATTCCTAAGTCATATACACTATGGCAATTTAATTATGTAATAGAAGGGATCATGTACTGTTGCGTGCCCACAGTTCCCACTCATCCAACTAAATGCAGATGGGCTCGCGCTACACAGAAAGTAACACACAAAAGAGAAGGAGAGAGAAAAAAGGTGGTGCTGGGATTTAAGAAAAAAAAAATGTAGCAAAAATAATGCCCAAACAGCAAGTTTTGCACACTGCAAAGTATTGCATTTGTTCACCTATAGCAAAAGGCTGGGCAGAAGAGCATCCCAGCAACAAGCCAAGACAATCCCGGTGTAGGATTAATGCCATTAAATGGAAGGGAAATGTCACAGCATGCACGAGAAATCTGAAGACTTCAGACAAGCAAGTACCACTGCTCTCAAGTGAATGTGGGTGTTTCTATGATAAAGCTAGATGTGGAATTTCACAGCCTCTCCAGTACACCTCTCCACTTAAATCAGAGGTTTAAAGGGTAGTGAGTGTTGCTTCAATTGCTTTAGTGTTCTGACAAAATCTAGTAGGTGATTTCTGACCAGTCTGGGGAGGGTACAGTTATTTGTAGACTATGCCTGCATCTTCCATGAGTCCACGACACTACTTATTACATTCAAAAAGGCACCATCTTCAAAGAGCTCCCACCTTGTTTATGCTGGAAGACTTACGTCTATTGGAACATGTATCTTCACAGATTTGTATCAGATCAATCTCTTTTGAAAGCAGTGGTGGCAAACAGCAGCGGAACTTGAGGGATGCAGCAGTGCTCACAGAGATAATTTACTGTTCGCAGTGATGGGAAACTTCTGAAAAACTCATTCAGTCCCCTGAGGTGCCAAAAGTGACATCCTTCTCTTAGTTGACTGCCATATCACAGACCAGCATTGTCACCATCTCCTGTAGCCATCAAACCTGGTGAAGACCATTTCTTTATGAGAACTTGTGGCTGCAGTTACATGATCATCAGTGTTAGATTTGTACAGTAAGAGATAAACCACTAGTATGTATACAATCTAGATCAGACACCAACATGTAATTACACTTATATAGAATTAGTAGGATCAGATAACGCCAAGTTTATGCTTGCTTTATAGCTTCACGCCTGCTTTTGTCAGCTTTGGGAGAGCAGATAAGAAATAACTGGCCATGAGATTCCCCATGTGCTCTGCAGTCCCTGGGACAGGGGCATCTCTCTGCAGATCCTGCTGCTGAGGCCAGAGAGGATGGCTCCCAGCCAAAGGGGAGGAGGGCTGGGAGCAATACAAAATATAACAGCATTTTATAAAATATACGGTGTAATACAAAATGCACATTTTAAAAATAAATAAAACGTAATGCTTCAATGCATGCTCTCTATGCCAGCTCTAGCAGAGCTGTAAGTACACTGCTGTGCTGGAGGAAAACCTGCCTGTTCCAGGTGAATGGCAATTGAGCCAGGGGCAGCATAATTATAAAGAAAAATATAGGACACACAGCAAGACTGGCCTCTGAGCAAACAGAGCGGGCAGAGCCTCCAGCAAGCCTTACTTCATCAGGTGTGCCTGCTTCCCAATGAGGGGAGCAGGAGGAGCGGGAGGCTGTTGGCTGGCCCCACACCTTGCTCTGGCCACTCAGATGTGCAGGGGGACACAGAGGGATAGAGAGGGATGCATGCACAGGCAGGAGGAGGCAGGTGCTTCCAGGAAGCAGGGGCAGCATGGACACCCCCCAAGGGAAAAGGGACACTCCACTGGTGCAGAGCAGTGTGTCAGGTGGAGATGCCACTGATGAAAGCCTGCTCTTTGTGTGTGGTGGGAATTCTCACCCTGCGGAGAGGGCAGGGAGAGCCAGTCGCACAGGGGAGATGCTCATACACAGCGTGTTTCTTTCTTATGAAGAAATTCTTTATTAACTAATCTGTGTCCCCATTAGAATCATAGAATCATAGAATGGTTAGAGTTGGAAGGGACCTTAAAGATCATTGAGTTCCAACCCCCCTGCTATGGGCAGGGACACCTCCCACTGTCCATGAACTCACCGTCACAGCCAGGCTTGGTGTTTGCCCGCAGGACATATAGAGAAGAAAAGCTAAACAAATCCTGAAGAAATGCAATTAATCAATTTAATGAAGAATAGGAAAGTGTAGTAGCCTCCTGCAGGAGTGAGGGACAGTCCCCCACAATCAGCCACACTGTTTCCGGATCACCACTCCTACTGGGGGAGCAGCTGCTGCTGTCCCAGCATGTGGGGAAGACGTTAGCAGCATTACTTCATCCCACGGCAGTGACTCTAACCAGCAGTATCACCTTTACGTGCTAAAGCTACCAGGTCAATACCATTATTCAGAGTATTGAGGAAGCAGGTCTAGTATATAAGAATCCCTCAAGGGAAAACGAGTGACACAGGCTGTAGGGAAAGGCACGTGATTGTACATTCCTATACACCATCAACCCACGTAGAAAGATGCAGAGGTGATTGACACCCATCAGCTGTGATGTCCTTCCTTCTCTCCAGGAGGAGTGTGGCATATTTATGCTTCAGGTGTATACCTCCCACATCCCTGCTGTGAGCTGCTTGTCAGTGAAGGCAGGGTCAAAGAAGTTCATCTGAGTTTGGAGCAGAGAGGGGCATACTTCTAAAGGCTTGTAGAGCTGGCTGCACAATGTTGAGCTAGTCCCTGAAAAATCGCAACTAAAGGAAGCACCCGTATTGCTCCACAAACATGCATCATTGAGTTTACAGATCAACTCTCACATAGCAAGACCTGTGGGGTCTACTTGCACAGTTATGGGTTTTTAAGCTCACTGGAGGCTGAGAAAGTCTGATCACAGCAACTCTTCTGGTCTGGATGCAAACTGGAATGCTATTGTCTTGTATGGGAAACTACTCGGTAGCTACAGGCATAAAAAATGTGGAGCTGTGTTTTGAGAGTGATGCAAGGGATGTGCTCCAGCTTGCCTCACAGCTTCATGTGAGAGAAGCTGTGTCAGGAGAGGGACAAAAACTACCCCTGGCTTTATATGTCAGTGCCCCATTGAGCTCTGATCCACACAGATGGCACTGTTTCTAAGACGGAGTCTTCCCTGCTCAGGCACTGTCCTCCTCTGAAGAGAGCAGGAGTTTCTGTGCACTTTCTTAGGGAGAATGCAGGATTCAGGTTTTAATATTTTTATGTATAATAAGGCTCTGATCAAAACAGGTTCAGTGAAAGTATAATTTAACACATTTTCCCTTAAAAAAAAAAAAAAAAAGAAATAATACACCTCTCCTCTTCAATGATGGTCATCACCTTATCTTTGATTTAAACCTACCAGGATGCATAAGGCAGATTTCTGGCCTCAGATTTCAGCTCTTGAATCTTCATATAACCAAGCTGTGAGGCAGAAACTATTTCTTGATTCATCTTTACTCACAATGTTTTAAGAGGCCATAAGACATTTTGCACTTCTTTCTAACCTAGGTTTTCAAAGGTTTGCATACACTAAAGCAAAACCATTTCCTTGATCTCATTTCCTTGATAGAATAAACCCAGGAATGTGCATCTTTAATAAACACATGAAAGGTACCTGTTTTATTTCAGTTTTCCTTTAAATAGAATAAGAAGGCATTGACTCGCCCAAACGGCAAGCACTACCAACAGCCAACAGCAGGCTCTCCATGTTGCTCTGTCCCTGGGGCAGGTCACCCCTTATGGCACAGCCAGCCAAGGGATCTGCTGAAGAACAGACAGCCCTTTGGCACTGAGTCAGCTGACTATAATATTTGCCAATATTATATCATTTTTTGCCAGTCAGATTGAGAAATGGAAGGGGGATCACTCTGGTTTTTAAGGTGTAGCAGGTCATGACAAACAACCAGAAGAAATGGCCCTGGGGCTAAAAATCAGTCCTTATTACCAACCTGAGCTCAGCCTTCGTGCAGAGACTTGAGCAAGTTTCTTGTGCATACGGTTACCTCCCATGGGAGTTGATACAACCACCCTGTCTCATGGAGGAATATTTATTGAATTCACTGATTCTTTTAGAATAAAACCGTTTCTTCATGGAGTAGGCCCAGGGCTGGGAACTGAGACAAAGGTAATTCCTGGAGAACTGCTCTGCAGTCTCTGGGCAAGAACCTGTCTCGCTCTGATCCGCTCCAATTTCTGCCATTAGCATCTGTGGGGCCAAGATTTCATTTTTTGTACCAAGCACAAATTAAAAAGGATGTAGAACTGGAAACAGTAATGTTTACTGGACACTGCTTTGAGATCTGTGGCAGATGATGACACCAGCGACTTCTGGCTCTGCCCAGCTGCAGTGCAGCAGCAGAAAGACCTTCCTATTAAAATGTCAGAATGTAGGTTCTCTGTTTGGATGGCTCATTAGCAGCAGACTCTCAACAGAAGTTTAAAAAGGCTGCAAGAAGGATTAACACTGCCTTGAACCTGACACAAACCATGGATAAGGGGAATTACACCAGTATAAAGGAAGGTGTGAATTTAATTAATCATGCTGGCAACATAATTCCCCATGTGAGCATTTCTGCTCCAATATAAACCATGGCAATTTTCAACACAATTGATGCTTCTTAAGAGGTAGTTTAAGATGAAAAAAAAAGTCACTCTTTATCCTGTAATAAGAGGATCCACATGGGAGATTATATGGCATAACTGCAGCAATATATCTATAATTACAGTGGTCTGAGTTCCAATGCAGATGAGTCCCGACTCTGGTAGAGTTATTGATTTATCCTGCTGTTTGTGAGAGGGCAACAAGCCCCTTGTGTCTGAATTATCCTCTCTGCATGGCCAAGAAGGAGGACAACAATTTTTGGTAAAGAATAATCTACATCTAAGAGTCATTTAGATACGTTGTTGGGGGACATGGTGTATGGGAGAACTTTGTAGAGTGGGGTTGATGGTTGGACTCGATGATCCCAAGGGTCTTTTCCAACCTGAATGATTCTATGGTTCTAAGAACGAACTTTATCCCCTTTTTACTACACAACTTCCAACAAAACTATTTGATGTCAAACCACTTTATGGGATTCAAATGCTCCCAAAATACCATTAGATTAATGGCTGAAACAGAATACAGAAACAGATTGGCTTTTATTTCCCATTTTTTCAGGCACTAACACAGTTGTTTTAGATACTAAATCATGGGAGAAGAGAGAATGTGTCTCTACCTCTTCCCCTGCACCCAAAGGTGAGATAAGCTGGCCCTGTAGGCTGAGCCTGCTTTCATGGCATTTTCTCTGACAGCTCATTTTCCCTCCTTGATTCTTCTTTCCCTCCTTGATAGCTTATCCTGATCACAGGTACGCTGTAACAGACCTGCCAGCTCTCTGGTAATTTATATAGACCACAAAGAACATATTGTATTCCTACAGAATGTACTGTATGTAAATAACACAACATAAGTCATATATAAGTGTCTAAACACAGCCCAAACCACCATTAACTTCCACATAGACATATCAAATACAGGCACAACAAAGTAGTCAAGGTATCAAAAGCAATTTATCCCAAATAAGAATCTAACTCCAAATGTTTGCGAAGTTCAGCACTCCCTTTGGTAGGACCAGGTTTCTTTCCACATGCAAGAGAGTCCATATGGCAACTCTTAATTATTTGCATAAAAATTTGGCCAGGATATTTAATATTAACAGAACAACTTCTGCAAGATAGTGCTGTGCACAATCTTTAAAGTCTGTAGATTCCAGTCTTTCATCAGGCCACTGATATATAAGTCAATTTATGAACTAGTTTCACTACTCTTCTGATCAAGGTCACAGCCAAGTAAATGTAATGACTTGGGCTGGGAGACATTTTGTCTTGGCATAAGAATATCATGTTTTCCCTCAAGCAACACTTTTCACCTAAGCTACTGTAAGTAAATAGTGCATGAAACCAGGAGTGCCTGTTAAAACATTTTCCTTGATGAAATATTCAATACATTTGTTAATTAACAACCTACATCCTCCTTATCTTCTTAGAAAAACCAAACATGTTCTTCTCTGCACAATGAATGAAAATGAGAAAAGACTAATGGTGAAGGATCTCAGTAATTTTTATGAATGGAAAACACCTCACTTAAGATATTTAAGAGCAGGGCTTCCGTTTTCTATGTGAGGTGGAAATGCCTGGCCAAGGACTGCACACCAGCAATGCAGGATACTAACTTTGGAGAAAATCTTTTCTCCCTGTCTAGCCTTACAGATGGGTCACACAAAGCATCCGTAGCAGCCAAGGGGCAACAAGAAAAACCTGGACCAGCTGAGATACCAACGAATCCTGTTTCCACAGGCATCATACAAGTGCCCTACAACATGCATGGAGACCTGAACACTAGATGACCATGATGATGCCGTTCCCTGGAGTAGAAAACACTACTAAGGAGAGGCAAGATCCTAAGGTAAAAGCACAGGAGGACTGAAACTCAACAGCAAATTTTTTGGAACCACGAAGAGCCAGGACAACCAGCATGCTGTGTGGGTCACCTGCGCCATGTTAGTACAAGAGGACACAGGCTGACCCCAGCGGAACTGTGAGAGATGAACATCAGTATTGGGACTTACTGAGTGAATCCCACTCCTGTCATGGCAGAGTTACCCAAGAAAAACTCCCATCAGGAGAATCTTGAGAGGTTTCTTTCTCCTAGTTTGATCCTTTCAGGTGTCTCCTGGACAGGGTATTCCTCCCTTTTGTGTTCAAGGAGAGTACACTCCCAAAAGGAAAGGGTGAGCTACACCTGCGAAGGCGGTGGGAAGGAGCATCAGCCCTGCAGGTTCTCTGTGTTGCACAGGAAAATACATGCTGTGCACAGAGGTGCTTTGGGTCAGGCCAAGGCACAGTCCCCTCGGTGTACTGGCTTTGCATGGACTGCTGTGTCAGTGACACAAAGCAGGTCTGCAACTTGAGCTGGTCCATTGCCCTCTGAGGACCCCACTCCAGGGCCTCCTCTGAGCCAAGGAAGAGATGACTCTGATGTGTTTGAGTGACTTTTGAAGTGAAGAACAACATTAAGCAATAAATGAGAATTTGGTCCTGTTGTGACTGCTGAGCCAAAGTGTCCCCCCTCCCGGAGTCCCAGCAGGGGTGCTCAGTAAGCAGAGGGGCTTACATCCTTCCTTTCCTGGGGGATTTTGCCAAGGCTCACACTAAGCTGTGACCAACTACAGCTACTTCAGCTCCCCAGGAAAGGGTTTGCTTTCTGCCAGTCAACTGCTATGAATCTGCAACTTCCCTCCAAGAATCCTGTATTTTATTCATCCCCATCCCTGAAAATCAAAGGGTCATATGGCCAAGGTATAACCCCCCAGGCACATACATGCTTCTCCCAGCATATTCCCTTACCTACATGTATTCTCTCTGTTCCCAGCCCAGGCAAGTCCCTCGGGAGTCCAGCTCATCCTCGTGAGTCGCAGGAGCAGCCAGCATCACTCGCAGCTGCCTCCCTCCATCTCCAGCTTCCCACCGACGCTCCCCAGCAGACCCCAGCTCCCTCCCTTGCTGCCAGGCTCCTACGCTCACTGTTCAACTCACCCGCCTCTCATCAGCATTCCCAAAGCAGTTTCCCAGCCACAGCTCAGGGATCCATCTTCATCCCTCTCAGCCTGGTTACCCGTTTCTGTCCAAGGAATGGTTTTTGTCCAAGTCATTGTTTTCTCTTTCCTGCCTGGCTTCTCTAGTAACTCCAGTACTGCCTCCTTTAACTCTGCTTTTCCAGTTAGCATCACAGAACTGAGCTGGGAAAGCAAGTCACATAAGGGATAATAATTAAAAAAAAAAAATATCCAAAACATTTTGGGTGCTTTTCTCCTGTTTGAACGACTACGCAGAAATTGGTGTGCATAAAACAGTGGGGATGTCCTGTGGAGGAGCTGAAGTCCCGTGGGGAGAGTGGGGAGGCTCCAGCCCTGAGCCACACTGGCAGGCAGGGCACTGGGGAAGGCAGCCTCCCCTGAGGTTTGGGCTTTTTTCTGTTTTCCAAATAATTGGACATGTTGAATCCCACAAAGGGGTTAAGTCCAAACCTTAAGTTAGTAGGCTCCAGCGGGAATGACTCGCAGGGAGTTTCACCATCCCTCTGCTCCTCCCTCGCAGCAAACTGGCAGCTTGTTCCAGTTTTTCCCTGCAAACTGCCAAGCCACTATTAAGCCATAAACTCATGCCGCTGGAGAGAGGAAACTATTTATAGAACAAAAAATTGAATGAGTTTGCTGGACCAAGTTCATCTTCGGTGACTTCAACAAGTTATACAAGGGCAGATTTCAAAACCACCACCTTTGGAGAACCCTTCTCAGGCTTTTCCCAATTTTCCCTATTGTTTCGCTTGTCTCTGCTGCTTAGAGCTGAGCACCATTCTGCAAACAATTTTAGCTGGTATATTTTTGATGTTTTCTTTAGGTGAGGGCTCTGTTGCTGTGGCCTGGCCTGGCCTGAACATCTTTCTCAGAACCTTGATGCAGGCAGTGGGATGTGGCAGCCTCCAGGAGTCAAGGTGACGGATTCCCATGTAGTCTACTCATCAGCCCGACAGCGTGGTGATGGTCTTGGAAGGCGTGGATGATATTTCTTTCCCTCAAATTGTTTAGCGCTTATTAAAAGACAGTTCTGAATCAAATATTAGGTGTAAAAAGTACTTCAACTTAACTTGACCTATTGTTAACAAAAGAACTTCACTGAAAAATATTTCATGGCTTGCACAACAAATGCAGGATGAATACCACAGTTAAATACGTACATTGAAACTCAGAGCTGAGCTGCCAGAAGCCCAGGAATCACGGATGTTCAGCACTTCCAAAACATTAGTTGTCCTCAAAATTGAGATGCAGACAGCTACATTGATGTTACTTTTCAGTAACACAGTTCTGAATATGGAGACCAACCTAAGGGCAATTTATTAACTGGAGGAACAGAAACAGAGAGACCTGCTGTCCCATCGAAAACTGCTCCTGCAAACTTCTGGGGACCCTCACAATGTGAGGCCGCCACTGAAGCCGAAGTGCTTTAGGGGCTCCTGCAGCTCTAGTTTGCAACTGGTGGGAAACAATATACATTATAAACAGGGCAGCATATCTGTCTCAGTGTGGAACGCTGCTTTCAACTCATCAGGAAGAAGGACTGCTTTTTTTTATTTCAAGACATGTTATAGCAATACATGACCTTTGGATAGGACAAGGGGCCTGGTGGGATCTTCAAATCGTTGCATCGGTTTTTTACACCTCAATATCCCGGAGCTCCCATATATTAAGAGATGCTGCAGCTTTTTACAAGACGGAACAGCAGCCTAGGGATGGTTTTGGCATCTCTGCCTACCTCATGTCCATGTGGCACGTTAGAAAGCAGTTTCTCAGGTCACATGGAAGGTGTGTCTTATTTCCTCTGTTTAATGGAGACAGGGAAGTGCCCCCTGGGGACTGTGTTTTAGTTGTAATATTTCCTTTGTCGTAAACAACAAGTTGTGCCCTAGGAAAGGACGTGCTAAAAGGATCTGGAGAATGAAATGTTCTTCGCTTGCAGCTTGGCTTGCCTTGCCTTTCCCTCCTGGTGGCAGAGTCCATCAGGCAGTCCACCTGAGTGCCAAGCTCCCACAGAATTTAATGATGTTTTTGAGGTATTTAGCAAGGAATGGAGAGTCCGAACTGCATGACATCTGTTAACACAACCTCCATTTTTTCATAAACCAAGGCAGTTGTAATATTCAGGAATTTTAGATCTGTGGGCAAAAGCTGAACTTCTGAAACTTGAAAAGGAACTGAGCAGTGCTTCAGGCCTAAGGCCCAACTGGTGCTTCAGGGATACTAATGATTTCAGCTAAAATGATTTAATAAACATCATAATTTAAATATTTTAAATATCTGTTACACAGCAATCTCAATCATTTAAATATTGTGAGGGCATACACCAAAAAAACAGACGTGGAAGCAGACCTCAAACAAAAGCAAGATGCTGCATTAAGTGCAAAAGGAAAGAAGTTAAATGTGTTGGAATATAATATAGATGTTTAATGCTCAGGTTTAACAAGGTCTCAAACAGTGCTTGAAGCAGGGGTTAAATCTAGTTCATGAATCAGACAAAGCTTGAGAAACTCCATGAGAGAAATGTGACACCTCCTGGGGCCAGAGGTCAGCAGCAGCACATAAGTGACATCCCTGCAGTGGAAGCTGATGAGAGCAAGGGCTGTGTCCGATCTCTTGTATCTGCAGCTACTTGGGGTGAGCAAAGCTTTCCTGTGTGCAGCCCTGTATTATGCCCAAAACACCTCTTCATTAGAAAGATCCTAATGTCCTCCCCAGCTTCTGTAATTCTGGGAAGGGCTGAGATGGAGACATGGAAGGGGCTAAATAATCACATACAGCAGTAATCACATACTCACAGGGTTACTCCCTCTGATGCAGAGAGTACAGTCATGATGACAAGTGACAGGAGCTTCCCAAAGATACTGTGGGCAGGGCATCAGTGCTTGCTGCACAGCAATGCTTGAAAACACACACGGCTCCACCTCACATTATTGCCTTTAAATTACTGATAGTCTCTTTACAGCCAACTGACACGTCAGGGTGAGGCAGGCACACTTTCACCGCTGGACTGCGAGTTTTAAGGTGGGCTCAGCCTCCCTCAGGATGCAGAAGGAAGACAGAAGTAAAATCACCAGGGCTCTTTGTGGCAAGGGCAGCACAAATTAGCGTACGAGATCTGTTACCAGGATTATAATGCTTTTAACAGGCATGATGCACATCCTTGAAATGCTTTGACAGAGATTAGATTTCGGCTATAAAGTCCAAATTACTTGATGTCCTTCATTTTTCTTTTCAACTAGGTTGATGCAAAAGGCTGTGAGGCTTCGTTTTCCCTTTGCCTTCTTTGAGCAGGATAAAAGCAATATTCCCAGCTTTATTCTCCTTAGCAGTGGAATGCAATGTTTTGGCCATATTCCTCCTTTCAGCTCAGAAGCTGTCTTGAAGCGTGTTGCTGTAATTTCTCAAGCTGTCCTTTGCTGGGCATTATGAAGGAAATGTCTCCTTTGGGCAAATGCTTGGAGAAAGCAAACATCATTCAGAGCAGATGTATACCTGCATTACCTGGCAGATGTATACCTGCATTACCATAGGAACTATGCTACTCCTGAATATTTGGCAGTGAAACCCTGCAACCAAAATGGGAGTGAGCCCACTGCTGCACATACGAGGCATACTGCTTGTAGTATACTTTAAAATGTGCGTCGCTTCCTCCTGGAAGTGTGCTAGGAAGCTTCTGCCCAGCTTTGGAGAAACACGAATGGTAAAATCCACATGGGAGGGTAGGTAACAAGATGTCCTGAGTTCAGGACATTTACTGCTGGTTCTGCCTTTTTCACCAGGGAGAAGGAATCTTTCCTCTCCCTATCATTGAACGGGAGTAGATTGGGAAATAAAATATTTGTCTCCTCTTTGCAGACACAGATCCCTTATCCTTCAGTGGAAAGGGAAATGCTCCACAAGGCACACTCCCCCTTTTCCTGAAGGTGATCATTCACTAGGGCTCATCCTTGTGCCTCAGGCCAGTGGCTTTGCAGGAGGCTTATGGTCTGGCTGGTTCTCACTCCAGACCCAGCCCTGACTGTGAAAGAATGCAAAGAATGTGGGGAAATGGAACAAAAGTGATCTCCCACAGTAAGGGATAATCCAGGAGAAGACTTTTTGTCTTTTTCTTTCCACGCCTAACTGCAACTGGATGGATGTGAGAGAGATAGGAGTTATGTACAGTGCATTTCACAACCTTGCTCTGAGTTTCGCAGCATTGAAATGAGCAGTCAATACACAATAAACAGTAACAACCATATCCATTTGGGAATGGCAATTCCATCTCCAGCGCACTCAGAATGATGCTTAAGTCTAAGGACTACAGCAGTAGTACTACAGCTGAAATATGAATACAGGAATGACAAAAGGGCAATACTGCACATTCAGATGTGGCTCAGATCAAGGAGGTGCAAACTTTTCCACCTTCTTCCTTTTGGCCTTCTGAACCAAGAGAGAGAGATCTGCCAGTTACTCGGTTTTGTGCGGCCATTACCTGCCTTCTTGCTCTCTGGCAAACAGCCTGATGCTGGTCTTCAGTAGCCTAGCTGGTGGCAAGCTGATTTACCACCACAATCCTGTACAGAAGTCTGGAGCTTATGACCTTTTGAGAAGGCTGGCTCTTGGCCACTTCACTAGCAAGTGCTTAGCACAGGGAAAAAAAAAAAAAAAAAATAGAGCTAGGCTGCAGGAATGGTACCAGGGCATCAAGAGAAAGTAGAGCAGCCTGCTTCTGTATAATATTACTGAAGACCTAACTGCTCTGTATCTCTCTGAATCCCAGCTGGAGCATCGCTCTACCTCATAGACTGGGGAAGGGATCATTTCAAAGGATAACAGATGACACTGCACATGTTCAGAGACAGTAAAAATACCTCTCTTCAAAACAAATAAGATCACAGACAACAAGAAATCTGCCACATCCCTCCAGAACGCCCTTCCACATTTATAAGAAAGTGTGTTGCCTCCTGCTCCACTGACCTGATTGCCCAGATGTCAGGGCATTATGTTAGTCAAAGAAATCCACAGGTAGAGGAAAAGCACATCAGTTGGAAAGTTATTTCATTCTAACACTGCTTGGTGAACAAGGGGGGAAAACTGCTAGAGACATGTTGCTGGCTTACAGTTTAATTAATGCCCTCAGCTTTGAGTGAGCATAAATTATTATGAAGGAAATTGCTGAGCTTAGGCTATGCAGACACTTGCCAAAGGAAAGCAATTCTGACAGTTGCTATAGGGAATTCTCTGCAGCTTTCCTGTCATTTTGCAATGTACTTCATGCTGACCTGCTGGACTCAAATGAACTTACGCCAAAAGTAGTGGTCTCCCTTAGCGTGGAGACCGTGCATGAACACAGCTCTCTGGTGGTGGTCATATTGGGAGGGAGTGTGCTTGTGTCTAGTCTGGGGTCAGTATTCCAGAGGAATAGGATATATCTTTCCTCCTCTGTACTTACTCTCAAAAAACCCTGGTTTTGCCTGCTGGCAGCAAGCTTGAATGTGAGGACAGCCTTGAAGGTGCCCACTTACTGATTTGCCTCTCATATATTTTGCCACCCCATACCAAAAGCAGCCATCAACTCTCCTAATGGAAACATACACACCCTCTGAAGCCTTTCTCCAGTTAATAGCCTTCCATCCTCCTGCTCCTTCCCTGAATATCTAAAACTCCATGCTGTGTTTAATAAACTTCTCCTTGAATTACCAAAAAGCACTGCCTTTATACAACAGACCCAAGGGACCAGCAAAAATTTGGGAAGATGAAATCCTCATAACTTCAGATTTGCTTAGGTCTGGAAAGAGTTTGTGAGAACGAAGACTCGAATCTGAGGAAAAGGCAAAAGGACATCTGCACTGGGTTAATGCCTGTAAGTTGGAAAGTAACTTCTTGCTCTTCTCCTTTTTTTTTTTTTTTCCCCCAGAGCTTCAGTATAAGAAGTAAGAGAAGAGGGACAGAAAAGGGCAAGAAAACGGCTGACACACTACAGCACAACAGCTCTCGGGGATCACAGAGGGGCAGATAACCCTCCTACAGCCCATCACTTTCATACTCTTACCTGCTTTTCAGATGCTTAATAATGTTTCTTTGCTCAGTGTTTAGTTCTATGTACTTCTTGCTCTTTATTTAAAAAATCATTGAAAATATCTTCCCATTCCCCAGGAAGTACAATTAAGTCTGTGCATAAAATAAGGTAAAAGGTACACATGAATCATAGTAATAGTATTCTGTACACCAGAAGACATGCAATAAGCTTGACTAATGCTTTAAACAAAGACATATCTGTTTTTCACAAGTGGCTGTTTGAGTCACGCCAGGAGCACAATGCATTTCTGACTCTATGCCCCCGAGAACGTACAGCATTTCTGTGAGGCTCCTTATCTGGCTATTCAGGGGATTCAGCTCAAGTATCCACCATCTCTTCCCACATCTTCACAAGATCCCCTTTCTTTTTTTTTTCCCCCTCCTTACAAAGTCACTGCAAAATGCACTCAGCATCAGTAAGACCTCAGTATCACTGTCGTCCATACAACCGTGCTTCTTCCAAACCATATTTCATTGTCTGTATAAAGCTGCTCAGGCCATAGAACAAGGGACTGTTTTGCTATCAAGGCGCAGGACAAAAGACTGACATGAAACAGCATCCTCTGAATAACCAGAATAACTCCACAGAAGTCACTGGGATTAGGCTGATTTGCTCCCATGAGGATCTGTGCTGTGTCCTTTGTTTATCTACAAATTGTACCCTGCACAACCAATTAAGGCTTCTTCAAGCTTGGGACCTTGGAACTGATCTTATTTAATACTTTCATTAATGACCTTGGCACAAGAAAATGAAAACATGCTAATGAAACTAGAGCACATCACAAGATTCAAAGGCTGTGTCAGTGCAGAGGAAGATTAGAGTATTATATAGGTGCACTAAGAGTAAAACAGGCAGGAGAAAACTGAAGATCACAGAGTATAAAGTGACGTATTTAGGGATTAGCACCAGAATTTCTGCTATAAACTTTGAAGGCCATAACTTAGCAGCAAAATAGGAGCACCCGTTATTTCCAGCTAAGAACAATCTGGCAACCCCTTGCTAATGTGATGCAGGGCTGAGAAACCAAAGTGTTATGCCAAGAGGTATAAGAAGATTCTTTTTCACCAGCGAATGTGCTAGTACTGACAGTCCTACGGGGATCTCACTTGGATGCTCTAAGACATTGGGCTTTTTTGTTAGAACAACAACATATTCAGTCTCAAGAGGTACTGAGGCTGCTTTGGAGGATGGAAGGGAGGAGGGAGCTGCAAAGGGGCTAGCGGACAGAGGATTTAGGTTACAGTTGTGCAGGCAGTGTGAGTGAATTGTAAGGTAGGACTGCAGCATTTGAGGCAGACGCAGCCAACCAGGCTGCTGCTCCTGCCTTGAAACGTGCACAGAATTTGTTCTCATGCTTCAGTGAACAAGCACAGAACCTTCCAGCATCCCTCGTATCGCCTCCCCAAGGGTACCCCCAGCAAAGCAAACTTCTACTATTCGTAACTGAAGACACACCTGAGAAGGGAGACAGGACTGCAGGAACAAACCCCTCAGAAGCTGCCCCAGTGAAATTTTGAAAAGTGTGTCTCCCTTGCCAAATTGGACTAGACATAAGCATCTCTTTCCAACTAATGAAACACTTCTTTTTGTTCAGATTCCTCAGCCAGGACTCCTATCCTGGTGTTTTGATATCCGATCCCATTTTTCCCCATCCGCTCACTCATTCTCTCCCATACACCCCAATCCGTCCCCTTCACAAGCTGCCTACATGCATCTGAGGCATGAGATGAACTACAGAAGAGAATGTCTCACATCAGGCTCTTGTACTTAAACACAGGCATTAAGTAGCTCTTTTGCAATGAAGCAGCATCAATATTTCAGCAGCATGAGAAGAGTGGAAAGCCCATAGCTGACTAGGAGCCAAGCGATCATTTGGGAATGTAAAAGATGCCAGGATTTAGTCATCCTATGTTGAAGTTGTGGGAATATAACACAGCAAGGAGAGCAGAGTTTCCAGGGATTGTGGACTTCCATATTACCTCATACTTGCTGAATGAGCCACAGTGATGACAAGTCATTACCCCCTTTCTGGTAATGACTGGAAAGACTGATGGAAGAAAGAGAAAAAAACAGTACAGAGAGCCGTTGCAGTGGATCCCAGTGCAATCAAGTCTGCTGTGTACAATCTCCAGCGCACCAGCCAGGTTTAAGCATACTGTAGAGAGGAGAACATGCACCCATTACCTTAGCTCACACTTCTCCTCCCACCCAAGCAGTCAGCTGCTGACAGGGGGATGTCTAGGGTGGGTACAGACAACAAGTGCCTGGCTCTGGACACAGCAGGGAACATTCACCCCATGTGCTCCATATCTGTAACTCCAACAGGTTTCTTGGAACCACCCCGAGATTCTGATGCCACCATGGCTGCTCACAGCATAATTTTTTATCCAAACCAGTTCAAACTTCAACCTATGCTAAAGTCTACAGGGACAAGAAGATTTTTTTCAGCTACCATCTCAGCTGCCTCAGGTTCTGTTGTTGTCACTGATGCAGGCAAAAAAAGTGGGAATACCGGTTTAATTTTTCACCCAGGCCAAAGATTAACTGCACAGTGCCTAAAGGTGCAGGCTGCTGCTCCACGTCGTGAGTAATGATCTGGTAAAGAGAATGAGCAGGGCAAGTTTACAAGTGACACAATGTTATTTGACAGTCAAAATAGCAGCCTGAGATAAGGCTGTAAAGAAAATGCACACAGACCCAACAAATGCTGGTTGAACGGAGACAACACAAAACAGAGGAAACTGCATGTTGTCGAGTACAGTCTTGAAAGAAATAATTTAAGTATTTATGTGGTCAGCAGTATAAGAACATTTGCACAATGTTCAGCATCACTTCAAAAAGTAGACAGAATATGAGGAAGCACTGGACTGGGGAAGCATGGAATGAGAAAAGCCCTGAAAGCATTAAACCAACGTCTAAATCAATACAGTTTCACCTTGCAAGCTGTGCTCAGTTCCAAGTCTCCCATCACAAAGATATACGAGAAACAGAAAGTGTCCACAGAGGTACAATAGAAGAATTTCAGAAGCAAGGATGGACTAAATGAGATTGTACAAATCCCACAATGGGCTTACAAGAAAAATCTTCAAGCAATTAATTAAATACAAAAGACACACATTCACAACAGGCAGCATCTTTCTCTGATTTACACCAGACAAAAATCTGGCCTTATCCTTTTAATGTGAATCAAAGGGAATTTGTGCTCTGAGAAAGTAAAGCACTAAATGACTTTTGATGACAATCATCCTACTTATCAGGCCCTGCAACTACTGTTCATTCAAACCAATTAAATGGCTGTGTGCCAAGAATAACAATAAATGCAATTGCATCAGCAATACAGAATATTCCTCTCTGCCTAAAAAAAACGTATGACTTTGAATTACAGTATGTAAGTATAATATAAAAGGGAAAAATCTAGAAAATTCAGACCCTGAACAAATAATGCTTTTAACCAATGAAATTTAGCCCTACATACAAACCTGATGATTACTTATGTGCCTCCTGAGTGAAAATAACCTGCACATAATTAATACATAGTCTTTCTATTGGGCCATTAGGAGTAAACTTCCACCATTATAAATATTCATCAAATTGGTCTCATATTTGTAGACTTTGGCTTATGTTCAACCTATTTAATTTCATTTAGTTCCTTAAGGATCTGGAAAGAGACACCTCCAGAAGCTCAGTGAGATGGGAAAAATTGTCCCCTGGAAATTATTCCCACAGGCTACAAAGGGCTGCTAGGGCTATTACACTCAAAAATTCAACAACTTGGAATTAAGCCTACAAGAGAGAAATCCATGTTTCTCTCTGTAAAGTATCCAAACAAAGTCTTGGTAAATAGACTTGGCATTTTCAGGATACACCCTTCTATTAATCTGGGAGACCTCACTGCAGCCTCTCAATATGTAAAAGGGAAGACTTATAAGAAAGATGGAGAAGGACTTTTTACCAGGACCTGTAGTGACAGAACAAGAGGCAATCGTTTTGAACTGAAAGAGGGTAGATTTGCATTGAACATAAGGAAGAAATTTTTTACAATGAGGGTGGTGAGACACCAAAACACATTGCCAGGAGAAGCTGTGGCTGCCCCATCCCTGGAGGTGTTCAAGGCCAAGTCTTGATGGGGCTTTGAGCAATCTGCTCTAGTGGGAGGTGTCCCTGTCCATGGCAGGGGGGTTGGAACTAGATGATTTTTAAACACCCCTTCCAACCCAAGCCATTCTATGATTGTATGATTCTATGAGAATAAATACATATTCACTAAATAGCCAATAGAGTAATTTTAATTATTAAATGAAACTGTTCCATAAGATTCCAAGGGGTTCTTGATTCCCCTGAAAACTTCTAATAAAGCTGGAGAACTAATTATTTCTCAAATAATTGCTTGTTGTAGAAAATCTTGGCTATTTCACATCACAACTATACAGACCATGTTTGTCCCCACCATGCCTAAATCTTACCTGGGTAGCTATCTACCCAAGAACACTTAAGTTACAATACTACCCTATGGATACAACCTTTTTCATTTAAGATTTTTCTGCCCTCGGTAATCATAACCTGCCAATTGTAAACAATCTCAAATCCAATCACCTTTACCAAAGGACCATTTTCTTACAAAGATATTCAGAACTAAGATGAGCAATTTGAATGGTAGAACTATCTTATAGTTCAAAAACCTAATTACAATAGGGTGCTGGTCAAAAGAGAAGGTTGGCTTGTTATGATACCACCTCTGAAGCAAAGCACTTGGATATCCCACTAACACCATTTCAAGCAGAAATTTCAAGCTTGAGAGTTATAGCTGATGACCAATGTCTATGTAAAAGAATTTTTTTTTTAAAAGAGAGAACGGTGGCAGAAACTGACTTTTGTGAAACAAGATCTGATGCATTTGGCACAGTGGACAAAATAAATCATATTTGGGGATTTTGGTGGTTCCTAAAAAGGTGGCATTGACTGCTGCCTTAAGAAGGATGAATCTTACTAGTTTGTTTGTAGAAAGCTTGCTTCTGGTAAGTTCTAGGAAATTGTCTTTTCAGGTTCTCTTCTCATGTAGCGTTTTTTGTGATTCTGATAGCGATTCCAGTATGGGATAGTACAAAAGCCACAATAACAGCCACAAAATATTTTTTTTAAACTATGTCTACTAAGAAGGAAAACCTACTTAAAATCAATATCAAAAGCTTAGCTTTCTACATCATATTATATAGCTGTACGTTTCTTCCACATTATGCACGTTGCTTCCATAGTAAATGAAAGATGGAGATTTTATGTATTTATTTTCAGGAGAAATTTCGGACTGAAGCCAAGAAATAAGGGCTGGAAAATTAGTGATCAATAGAACCTCTTCTTTGAAAAGTTTCTTCTGTTGGAGATAAGGAAACAACAGGAGAGACCACTGTACTTTTAAAATAACCCAGTGAAATAAAAAAATGGCAAAATGGGAATGTGACAAGAAATCTTGCAGACCTGGTGAGTGCTTTCATTCATATTGTAGAAATATGGCTTCTTTTTTCATGAGAAAAGTTCCACAGCCTTCTTCTACAGGGTAAGAAGTCTGAATTCCTGAAGAGTTTCACTGAGCAGGACATTCTTTACCTACACAGCTCTGATGACAGCAGCACAGGAACAATAACACAAACTGGCCAACTGGTACTCCTCCAGTATGGCACCCAGGAAAGTAAGACACTCTCTCTCCAGGAAAATGTCTGAATAAAATATCTAAGAAAGATGGCTATCTGTGACATCAGAAAAACAGATTTATGAAATATCAGATTCATTCAACATAACATTTTATACTAAAGTTTTCCCCTTAATTATCTTATTGTTTTAATGATCCATGTGTAGCTTTTCAGCACAGGCAAACATTTATAGAAACATTGTATTTAAACTTACCTAAGTTAGATCAATTAATAGAATTGGCTATTCTTAAGAAGGGGAGCAATGCTAAGGTTAGATGTTACATAACAGTAATATCTAACCTTTCAAAAACGCTGAAGGTTACTCAAAGAAGAATAATTTGACCAGAACAGAAACCATTTAGCTGCCCAGGGAGGAATTCCAAAAACAAGCAGAATGAAATAAATACCGGGATTTAATTACAGGCTTTGTGTGTTGCATTTTAAAGTCTCCAGTGTTCAAATACATGGAAATTACATCTGAAAACTCCTCCCAGCATCACTGTTTAACATCTAGCACCCTCACATAAAACTCCTCATGTACCCATCCATGGATCAGGACCACATATGAATCTCTCTATTCAGAAGAATATCCCACTGCAGAAATGGCATTACCTACCAACACAACAAATGAGAGTGTGTTAACTTGCTCTTTACGGGGACATTTGTTGTAAGCATAGCTCTTTCACTTTAACAAAAAGCTCTACCTCCCTCATTAGCAGCAGAACATGAAATGAGAGAAAGGGGAGAAGTCTGGCTCATGTGTGTTTCCCCAGAAGGCAAAACCTCCCTTTGTTAAGCTCATCTACTAATGTAAAAAGCAACCCATTGCCTAGATACCTCTTTCACTAGTCTGAAGCTTTTTTCCTTGCTTGTAGCTCCATGGACACTCATCCTGTGTATCTGAGGCTTCCTACAACATTAATGCAAGTAATTAAGTGAAACAATTTGCATTAGCACATGCCATCATTAGACAGCTTGCTTATAGTAATGGCAGATAAGTACAACAGTGATTAAATTTTTTTCAGTAAAGCAAAGATGCAGTAAGTTAACTGCCAAAATGAATTCAGTTATTCAAGATGCATGTATAGTGTCCTGCTCTATGTATAGTGTCCTGCTCATGTATAGTGTTCATCAGCCTTGATATTATATGGCATAGAAGAAAAAAAGTATGCTTAGATTATACAGAGAAACTACATTGGGTGCTTTCAGATTAAACGCTGGCTTATTTTTCCAACTGTTAATTGATCTAGTAAGAGATATTGCCAGTCTGCAGCAACTTTGCCTGCTGACATCCCTAGCCCATCATAGCTACGTCAGTTCAGATAACCAAACTTACAAGAGAGGCCTGTGGAGACCCGCCTGTAGGACCTGAGGACTACTCACAACCTCACCGTGCTCCTAACCACACCTCCAGCACCCCTTCTCCAGCCCCCGCTGGTTCGTCTGCTTGACCAGTGCCCCTTTTCCCATGTGAATAATATGATCATTTGGCAGCTGCAGGGGGAAAAGATAGAGATAAAAAGCAGAAAGTGCAGAGATCAAAGGCATAACAGACAGAGCTCTCCCTGAGTTTACTAAACAACTGATGAAGCCTTTCCAAGTACCAGTGCAGCTTTATGCATTTCAATCTTGTTCCTGTGCCCCCTTCCCCTCCAATACTTCTCATTCCCTTAAAGACATGCTAAATGTCTGCAGGGCTCATGCTCTCTGCCCTCTGCATTTCACTTTTGCTTTGCACATCCATTCCTGCTACCTGCTTTCTCATTTCTCATGACCATTGGCAAAACAGAAGAGTCAAAAATCTATATATATCTATTGCAATGTAGACATTTTCTGAAACTAGCAGTCTCCTAGCACCACAACAAACTGTTCATGGATGACTGACTTTAATGGTCCACTCCCATAAATTGGGTAATTTTTCTTGGATAGAAGCAAGCTATATCATTAGAAAAAGGAACTAGCTACTTATAATGAAAAAGTAATCAAATCACCATTAAAGGGAAATTAGCTGCATTTATCTTAATTCTAGGGGCCCTACTGTTGCCTCCTGATACCTCAAGCTTCAGGAGGATAAAATTTACTTGACAATCTTGGTGACTTTTGCCTCTCTTGTTTGTTCATGCAGAAGAGGGCCCTTAATCATGTTTCGGCAGAGCAAGTTGCATTTAACCGAACAAAAGTCATTAAACCACTGTTTGTTTCATTTCCATAAAAAAGACACACCTCACCTGTGGCGGTATGTTCTCCCTGTTCAGGGATGCTGTTGAGCCTCAGCTCGCTCCTGTGTCCTCCCACTTGCAAGTCACAATTGCTGGGACAGAGCCAGGGAAAACAAGAGAGGCCACAGGGAGATCTGCAAAAGCTTTGTGTCCAACTGGACCAGGAAGGTGCCAGGTACTCCTGGAGAGGAATATCCCATAGGACTGCTCAACCAGTGGCTCTTCACAGTTGCAGCCCAGTGAGGCCCCAGGGCTTTGAAGCCACTTCACAAGAGGTTCACTAGATCTGTTATTTTTATGCCAGCTGCCCAAAGAATGGAATGGTTCTGTTTAGCCAGCATCCTCACTTCTTCACAGGGCAGGAGAAGGAAAGGAAATCTAGCTGAGATGGAGAGATAGCTCACCCAGGTAACATAGGTTTGACTCTGCTTCCCAGAGCCTTTTCCAGTCTCCAGTGTCACATGCCACTGGAGGAAAGGATACAGAGAAATAGTTATGTGCAACAAGCTGATATATATTGCACTCCCAGAAAGAGGAGTGGAATTTAACATCAACTACTTAGGGAATTTGGGAAGAAAAAGAGTCAGACAACGGATGAGATGTCACTACCAACCATTATCAGTAGCTGCTTTGGTGTATCAGACTATAGCAGCATTTATCCTCCAGCAGATATCACTATTCATCAATATCATCCTTCACCAGCAAAGACCAAACTACTACCAGCATGAAGATACACCTACCCTGCAGCCAGTTTAACTAGACAAATGGCACTCAACAGCAAAATTGAGGTTCGGTACCCTCCCACACTGGCAGTCATCTCCTGACCCCAGTGTTCCTTGACTCCTCTGCCCCCAGCACAAGAAAATGGCTTGTATAAAAGAGCACCCAGCATTACCTACATACTCAACAACTTCCTTCAGAGGATTGTCCTCCCTGAAGCAATTAGTTTATCCCAGTAATGAACAAGCTGTGCAAGCATTTTAAAAACTTAAGGAGTCCCATGGCCTTCCTCACAGCAAAATGCAGATAGAATACAGAATCAGGCCAAATCATATTTAAAGAGTTTGATCCCACTAGCTTGCTTTTATTTGTTACTTACTGGACACTGATGATGCTTTAGCCTCTACATGTGTGACTATTTTTAATGTAAGTTTTACTGAAGAACTCCAACACCTACAACCACCAGAGTGCCTCCTTTAAATATGTCAAGAAGCTGGCCAGTTGGAAGCTAAATCTTTTTGCTAGTTCCATGGAAAACTACTCAAAACTGGAAAATCTAATGAGAAAACTCAATTTTAGTATGCTCAGTTGACATCTTAAAATTTGCCAGCAGAATTTTCTTCAAATTTCAGCTCTCACATAAGACTGCTGAGTGTCCAGTGCTGCTAAAAAAGTCCTCTTCTCTGCCCAGAAGTTTTACTAGAAGTTGGAACAAGAGAAGAAGGGTAGGAGGTACAACTACAGAAAGAATGACAGCAAGGAGTACAAGCTGGGGAACTGAGCGTACAGGCAGGAGCTGAGCAGAAGGCAGCAATCAGGAGGGGAACAGAAGGGATAACAATGTAAATTAGGGGCAGATAATAAGGCAAAGGAGATGATAGACAGTGGCATGGGAGCAGAAGAGAAAAGTCCATCACCACCAGAACACTGGGCCTTCATAAACATGAAATACATTCTCTTGCAATTAAGCAAACAGACATGAGACTAGTTGTAAAGAATCTCCATCCCACTCAAGGCAGGACAAAAAATGAGTAAGTTTTTCTACCGCTACCCACGACAGGGCTATTTCGGATAGCACAGGAGTGAGCTGCGGATCCAAAGAGCTCAGACATACTGTTGTTCGGTGGCAGCCTGTGTAAATCCCATGACAGAAATTTGCTCTTGGGGCTTCTTCGTTTGTGTGTTTACCTTAATTCACTGTGCTATATGTTTGCTACGTGAAATGCCATGTACCCGTCATCCAGAGTGCAAGGGAAGGAAGCTGCTCCACCTCATCTGCTACAGAGACGAAGAAAGAGCATGTGATGGAGGGGGCTGGTTCTGCGGGGAAAAGTAAAGGAGAGTCTTAATAGTTACGGCAAATGACTGAGCCTCTAGAAAACTGGATACTAATTCTTGTAAAGTTCACATGTAAGTCTAAGGAATTTGCATTACATATATATCTCATTTTTCTCCCACACCCCAACTGAGTAATTTGTGGTGTGAGCTGCTAAGATGCTGAGTGTGAGTAGGTGCATCTGAAGTCAGTGGTAGGTGGACCTTCAGTACATGCCAAGCAGCATAAAGTGTTTACCACCCTAGAAATGAAGGTTTTTGATTTAGTATTTACCACTCCAGAAATTAAGGTCTTATATTTGTCCACCTAGATATCCAGAGGTGCTGATATTTTTCATTTCCTGGACATAAGATAATGCCAACCATTTCATAATGGTGTGACAAGGGCAAAGTCATTAATGGTTAGTAGGATGAAATGCTCTAAAGGAAATTAATTAATTTTTTTTAAATTAAATGAAGGATAATGCTATGCAGTAAACTTTACAATAAAGTATACATGGAATAAGCAATAAAACCAACATTAAATAGAAATTGAAAGCTTTTGGAGTTTAGTCTCATGCTATCTCAGCCAACTACATCTCATAAGCACTTTAACAAAGTGATCAGGGTCCACTTTCAAAGAGGACGAGCTTCCTGCCTCAGCACATGGAAGTTGTTCTACAGTCTCATTGCCTTGAAAATTCCAAATTTTTCTAATTCACTGCCTAAATTCATTAATGTAAATTTTATACATATTTGATTTCTATTTAAATTACAATTGTACATCTATGTTGCTCACTGTCCTTTAGAGACAACACCTGATCTCTTTATTTTGCTAAACCAAACACAACCAATTCTTTGAGTCTCCTCTCACAAAAGCTCCCCAAAGAACACTATTCCTACTTAGTGATAGGGTTCCTCTGGGGAAATAAGCTTATTGACTATGTGATTAAATCCCATATCACAGTGGAGTCTTAAGGCACACACACCCACAGGACCCAAACCTGAAAAGCAAGCAGCTGCAGGTCTGAAGCTGCACACACAGGCCATGCACATAGGTATTGGGCATGCAGTTAAGTCTGGATCCATCTTATTTCCCAACTTTTAAGACAGTTCTGCATTTCTTAATGCAACCTCTCCAGGTAGGAGAGAGACATGAGCTAAATTATATGAGGCTAATTTTAATATCTTCCCCATTTTTGAGGGGAATTAGCAAAGGGTCTTGATTAGGTCAGCTGTGCTTCCTCAACTAAAACCCACTCACACATGCCACATAGGTGAAATGGTTAGTTTTATCTCTGATGGAGACATGAAATTAATCAAAAAAGGTTTTGTTGCAAAATTAGTTGATTTTGGTCTTTGCTTCATATGTAAAGCATTAGGGACTTTGGTGAAAATGAGAGCATATCCTAGTGACAAGGGAAAATAAAAAGGCAACCTAGAATGGTAGCAAGTTGCCAGGACAGTAGTTTCTGAGGTAGAGCAATATATTTCCATAATGCTTTCTGAAAGAGTTTCATTACATTTGAAAAAGGTATTGTTGATAGATCCTTTTTATAACAGAAGTGCTTCCTAAACTCAAATGACAAAGAGAGTGGCTTGTTTACAGCACAGATCCAATTTCCACGTACATAATCCCACTCCCAGCCCAAACACAGATGAAGAGCTTTACGAGTTGAGACAATAACATCCTGGGGTTGATTCAGAGAATTCATCATCCCATCTGGATGCTGAAGTTCCCCAGCATGACTATATTTGGTGATGCTGGAACTAAAGGTGAGAAATCCCATCGCTTCCCACAGAGATGGGGTGCTGCACAAAGACAGCGGTGAACCTGAACTCACCTGAGCCCTGACAGACCAGATATATTTGATCCATGCCGTGGATTTCATATGCCAAACGCCAGCACAAGCAGCACAACAGTGTCCTTACCACGTCCTCTCGGCCTCAGGCAGGGTGAGTGCAGACAAAATCATGCCTCCGCTTGGTCAGCGGTTCAGATACACACACAGCAATAGGTGCTTCATCTTTATCGAGCAGATACATTTTACTATTCGTATGTCACATCATGGACCTAAATTTCTGGTCTGTGTCCTTTGCACCTCTGACCTCGAGAATTTTAAATCAGG